>JABRWK010000006.1:187252-254077 GCA_013372445.1 Hypothenemus hampei
ATCTCCGCCACTGGTGAATGGTTAAAGCTGGTAATTTTTTGGATTAAGCCTACCGATATGCTAAACTCATATACGAAATTTGGTTAAAAAATCTTAAGCCGTTTGGAATTTAAAAAATAAAGAAATGTTCTTTTTCTTAATCTTTAACACCCTGTATCTCGGAAACGAAGCATTTGCGGACCCATGTTAATAGGAAGTTTTTGTCTTAAAATGAGCTCATTATTCACCCATTTCATTTTTTACTATCAATTAAATAACACCCTGTATAGTATTAAAGAGATGATTTCTTTTATCAACAGATTTTTCCAAAAATACGCTCTGATGGCATGTGATCGTTCAATGAGCAATTATACAAGATATTTTATAAGGATTGGTTGTTTTTGACACAATATCTATATTTACTATAGCATTCAAGTTACTTCAGTATCAAGATAGAAAAGTCAACAAGAGATTTTCGGTGTAATAAATTTGGGTGCTAATGTTGATATAGTCTTCAATAACTCATAATTAAAAAATGAAATGAAAAATGAATGAATGAAAGTATAGGGACTATATTATAGTTCCTATACTTTCAATTCAATTAATTGTACGTATATTTGCTGAGTTATAGAGTCAACTGTAGTGTTTAATTGAAAGTGTGTAGGTCGGTTAAACTTAACTATTATTTTTTTCTACAATTTTTACAAATGTTTTGTTGTTTCTTTCAATTATTTTGTTAGTGTCATTATTTGTACAGTCGACGCGACTAAAAGTTCAAATGCACGTCACAATTGATATAATTTAACTGCGTTTGAATTTTTTTACTAATTTTCTATCGCGGTTACAGGTTAAGAGTGCAGTTGAGAAATTGAAGTCATAGAAAATTTAAAACAATGTTAAAAAACCACTAAGAAAATATAAAAATTAAAAGAAGTAATTCTGACATCGTCAATTGTATTTGATTATTTCTGTAGTTTGGTCTTGTATTCTTTGGCAGGATTGACTTTTAATCGTCTACATTTTAAAAATCAGGTTAAAAAAGCTATATTTTACATAAAAAATTCAATAATAAAAGTAAAAAATGAATGAAATATTGTTTTTACCGTTTTTTATAAATTCCAAAGTATCAACTATACTTTTTTCCATACAATCCGAATCCGACTTCTTGCATTTGGTAATTGCAGAGGCTGAAATTTTTTTTTAACAATTACATGAAAATATCATAAAAAAATATTTACGCCACTTGACTGCAGCATTGATTGACACAATAGCAAGGTATATTAAGAAAATTTTTATTAACATATTTGCTGTTTAAACACTTATGATACACTGAAATTGGTGTAGGTATTCAGATGGTTCTAGCACATAAAAATAACGATAGCAATTATAAAGTTTGTTTCATCAGTGGCGTAATTACAATTTAAAATAAAAGAAATTTACTGACGTTTTATATTGTTGGACGTTAATGTGTTTGTCAAGGATTTGAACCCATTAATCCTAAATTAAATTTCTAATTATGTTTTGTGAAAAATTACTAAATGAATTACCTAAAGTAAGGTACTAATTAATTTTAAAGCTACATTGAAACATAAAAGTTTAAACTTAAACTATAATCAACGTCGACTTCGTATACATTAATTATAATATATATTTAAAATAAACAAAAATTTTCAGAATACTTATATATTATATACAGGGGTGTCTCTTAAGTGACGCCCAAACCCGATACTACAGCGGAAAGGGTTGTCTAGAGGAGCTCACTGAACATGTGAAAATTGTAGAAAATACCTTTTTGAAAATATGGCCGATTTTTTTTACAATTCTTTCCACATTCAGTGGATTTCTCCTGATAGGGTAATGTTAGGTTGGGGCACTACTTAAGAGACACCCTATATAAATTGCTATATTATCATACTTTTAAATTAACTCTAAGTTGGATTTTCATAACGACGCATTTTTACGCAGAATGGAGCGTAATTCGTCCAACGTAAGACGCTGTCTAATAATCGGCTAAATAGGCCTGAAGAATCACAATCTAAGGAAAAGATGCATTTAACCTTAAAAATTTAATAGAAATAAATGAGAAAAAAATCCTGAGGTTGGACAGAAAATTTATAGATATATGACGACCGTCAGCGTCAAAGCTGCGAAGATAAACGAGCAACAATTAACATGATTAATTATTACAAAGAAATAGAAGTAATAAAATGAGATGTGATTCCATCATGAATGTCTTTGGTAAAAACTAAAAACCTTGACCTTTAAACAATTGCCAAATTAAACAATTTTTATTTTACCTCGTACGTGCTTCTCTACAGAAAGCTATGAATCAACATATGATCTTAACTTATGTTAGAGCATGTTCGACAAATTGTGAACAAATCTGAATAGTCAGCTTGACCGTGGAAGGCTACCAATATCACTAGATTCAAGTCACCTTTGGAAATGACAAAATGATCAACTTGAATGCGTGAAACAATTATGTTGTTTTAAGTTTCTTTTGTTGTTACTTCGAATTATTGCAAAAAAAAACACATTTCCTAATGCTTAGATCTTTTCACTGTAAATATTAAAAAAAAAATGTGCGAATCGAGTCAAGGAAAATATGAATTTAGCCAAAAAAATCACCTTTGTCTACCCTTGGCCTTGGTCCGATCAATTTGACATTTAAATGATGATGATTTTTTTTGTTTGAGAGTTAATACCGTGGCCCAGACGAATTTTGAATAGTTGGGTCCCTACTCCCTATCCTAATCTTTAGACATGCTAAATAACGGTCAAGCAATTGATTGTTGTCCATAAAAAGGCTTTCAAAATTAAGGCCCACTAAATCTTACTTACGTATCTGGACCGATATTGGAGATACAACTCTAGTTTAGTAAGTTGAAACGACAAGTTGTTTCGGCAGATCTCCGTAATAATATAAAAAAAATGCTAATTTGAAACGGAGACAAAGCTCAGAAATTTTTACAGTTACTTCAGGGTCACTCAGAAAGATCAGCGTTGCATTCGACAAATAAGTGGACCAGCTCATGAATAATTTTTTCGGCTATGTAAAATTAAACATTTATGGGCCCTACTTGAAATTTCAAAATTCCTTCATTTCCGCCCAGAATTAGTTTATTTTCGGTGCTTAGAAACACTGATTTCACCGTTAAATCGCACACCCTCTATTTCGCTATGTGCATATAATAAAAAAATATACCTATTTGATGTATCTAACTAGTTGAAAAAGAAAATAAATTCGTACAAATTTAGGTCTAAAACTAGGCAAGGCTACTATAAAGATGTGAAAATGGCAATGTAAAGAAAGAAGAAACAAGTCGAAGTTATATTGTTTAGCTTACAAAATGTGTGTGGGCGCGAATACATTTGAAATTTAAACATTTAAATGATTTATTTATGAGATCCGCAGCGAGCAAAGTTAATTTTTTATATGATCGCGAATGCCCGCGAATCATGTCAAAAAGGCAATTTTATTTATTTGAAAAATTCCTTCGATTCTAATTGGCGACGTTATCAAATGTAAATTTTCTTCATATGATTATAGAATATTATTTTTAGAAAATAAAGGGATATGGAAGAAATCCAGTGATGGTTCAACTATTATTGAAAATTCTTTCAATACGCTCCCTCTATTGGAAAGATAAACCATACGGTTGGCTTAGTTCAATGCTACTTCTTTGTATTTACTAAATACTATTATGTTACCATATCTTCCATCTTTCTGTATTTAATACGGCTCTCATCATATAACAAAGACAAATTCTATTTTTATATCTTCACTGATCCTTCTCATATTATGACGGAACTATCAATACTGAGGAAAAACCATGCTAAGAATTGATTCGGTAGCTCATACACCTTCAGTTCAGTCAACTGCATAAAAGTTATTTATAACAGTATCGGTCCATTAGAGAAGAAAATCGTCTCATAATCAATTTCACACCCTGATCTATTTTAATTCAATTTTAAAGCGAATTTTGTCCAGCAGTTCTATTTGGATGATCGAAATTTTAAGTCGATTTGATGTTTAAACATGATTCGAATTATACAGGGTGTCCTATAAGTGTTGCACCGTATTTCAACTTATAGGACACTCTGTATATGTTATTTTAGTATAATTTACAGAAGACTTTGTCTTTAGTAAAAATTTTTGTTGTGTTACAATAAATAATTAAAGTAATTGTGTTGTGTTTTTGAATATAATTGTCATTTTGTTTATTTAGTTTAGTTTGTCATCCATCCTTGATACCTAATGGTTTTTTCCTTTTAGTCCAAAATGTATGCATCGTGTAAAAAGTATAATTATTACATATGCAGAATGACATTAACGACACATATTATTATACTTTGTAAATAGAATATTTAATTAGCTGTCCAACCAGTTTAGCGCAAATACGAAATAAAGAGACGTAGTAGTTCAAATATTGTCTCTTAAAAAAAAGTTCCGAAAAAGTCGCTCCGTGTATAGTCTTCTTTCACATTGAAGATCTTTAGTCAAGAATTTATTCCACGAGAAAATTTGTAGAATTTATGTCTAGCAATAATTATTGCTAACAATAATATCATTAACAATTAATAGTTTTACATCATGTTTAATTTAACATGATTCAGTTATTTTATTACAATTATTTAATATTTTTTTACGGAAAATTTAATTACTTAAATAAATTTTCGTTATTTAATAACGAAAAATCATATGAAGATACATCAGATATGTGTAAGATTTGAAAAGTTCAAGTATAATAGTTAATACTATGGTTTGTAGCATCATTATACTACCCTATTTAAGAATCCCGGTTATATCTATTATAATGGATGATTCAAGTTGAGTTTCTACATAGAATAGGTAAATATTTTCAATATATCTAGTTATCTGTGCACATCAAAGTGAGTATTGTCATCTAGATATATGAACAAAGTTAATCATGGCGGAATACATCACACAACAATGCGTTAAAATTATCTAAACTTATCATGGTAATGGAATATCAAGGAAAAATACACTTTGCGCTTTGCATGAATATTTCGGTGCTCAAAATCGACTATCTGAACGCGTAATTCGGAATTTCGGTCAGAAATTCGAACAGACTGGATCCCTAAGAAATAACAATTTCAGTGCAAAATGTTGGCATAGTTCGTCAAATAACTGAAAAACTAGACACATCGATCGCAGTAATTGGGACTTTTGTAACGAATTTTCACAACGGATTTATATTTTTACCCTTAAGTCCACATAATACAAGAACTTAAGCTAACAATTAGAGATTATTTGTAGTGTTGTCTCTAAGCCGAACAGAGTAATGATTTTTCGCAAAAAATCATTTTTAGTAACGAAGCGCATTTCTATTTCAGCGGCTATGTAAACAAACACAATTGCAGAATTTTAGAACTGGAAAATCAGGGGAAATATTTAAAAAAATATGCATTCTGTAAAAGTATCGTGTGGGATATACCTTGGTCTAGTTTAAGTGGCCGCTAAGATCATGCGATCCTTTACATTATTTTCTTTGTTGATTTTTAAAGAGTAAAGTTTACAAGAACAAGTCAAACACTGTGGTAGAGTTGAAACAGGAAATTAGACGAGAAATAACCGATATTCAGCCTGGGATGTGGCGCGATGTTATGCAAAATTATGACAAACGAATTACGTCATGTCTTAGAAGTAGCGGCGACCATCTGAACGATATTATCTTTCATATGTACCTAATTGTAACGAATTAATCTAAAATATTTAATACCAAAATACAAGATGTTTAGGAAATGTCCGTGTTTTTTTTTTTAACAATTTTATATGGAAGCTCAACCCTTTAAATAGGACAGATAATTTTACCGTTAGTAGTTCTGTAGAGTTATTAATATTAGAAATAAATAATCTTCTTGATTTAGAATTCGAACTGACGTGGTTTTGAAAAGAACATCTCGTCAAAAAGCATTAATTTTTGGAAATTAACAAAAACCATTTTGTTACATGTCCACTGTTAAAATTAAATATCTAATGGCTCTTTAAGAATTGTGAAAAATGGAATTTAATATTTTGGAGAATGTATCGAGGGAAAAATTACACGCATAAAGAGCAGAATAAGGAAAATATTCTTGCCAAATGTTGCTTTTGTGGGTTTTTCTAGATGCTATTAATAAATTGATTCAGTTGTTAAATAATATTTTTCGTTATTGAGAAAATGACAACCTATAACCATTTTTAAAGAATTTCTAACAAAAGACTGTGACATATTTTTGAAATTATATATACAGGGTGTATTGCAACGGAACCGACATAGAGCAGGTGCATATAGGGGACCTCAAAATATGACGATTTATGAAATACTTTTTCTAAGGTGAACACTTGACCAGATATTAACTTATGTGTATGCCTTGTATCAGTTTGTTGCAATACCTTGTATGTTATTATTTCACATCCCATACAAAAAGTCTTACAATTTTAATTTCAATAAAACTGTGCTGACTGATAGAGATTTGAAGCCAATTGGAATGCTACAAACCGGAGCTTTTATCACTTTTAGATTTTGAGAAAAATATTTTTGAAAGTTGAAGAATCTCTACAAACTTCACATATTTTATTTCAAGTGAAATTGTTCCTGGTTTCAGCTTTGAAATCAGGTACTCTTTATACTAAAGAAAAGTTTAAAATGTCGAAAATTTTTCTTCCAGGAAGGACATTGAAATTCGATTTTCACACTTTGATTTTTTTTTATTGAACTTGGAGGCACTGCAGGCTCACTGTAGAAAGTTTTAATTTAAGGGATGACTACATAGGGAATAATTTACTAATTATCTTGTATGTAGTCTTTTGCCATGGCATTGCATGAATAGTAAAACTAAAAAGTTACTTGTTTGTACCGATTAAAAAACGAGTGACTAAGTCAGCATAACTGTTATATGATAATTTAATGAAAATAAAAAGAGAGTGGAAGAATACATGTTTTCTTTCCTATTTTTTCGGGTCGAAGATTTGCAAATCAAGTTATTAAGTCAAGGTGAAAGAACTATGGAAGCGCCCTGGCCACATTTACTACCATTTTTCTCATGCCTATATTATTCATAGGTACTTGAACTTTCACACTCTTTTTTTGGTTGTCAAGGGGCCTAACTTAACCATATCGTCGCCCTAGTAAGAAAAGTGCATAACTCCATTTTAGCAAATTTTTCAGGAGAGACAAAAAATCGTTTTTTATAAGTAATTTTGTTTTTATCGGCACATAACTTATTATATTATCAAAACACAACATTTGATTTAATAAATTCAAAAATAAATAGTTTATTTGTTTTTATAAACAGTTTCGAAATTATAATTTTGGGAACAAAAAAATAACAATTAACTGGGAATAACTTGAAACTAATATCTAACTATCTTTATTCTATTTATGTGGTATATCATCGTACCATTTATGATAATCAACGTGTAAAGTAGGTTTTAACTACTGTAAATGATTGTATTTTTCAAATTTTAATTTTTATTCGTTGATTATATAAACGTGGTAACTCNTAGATCAAAATATGCGGGTTTATGGCTACTTTAACATTTTCAATTTTTAAAGTTATAACTTAAATAAAAAAATGGTAACGTGTACTCTGTGTGCACTCGTTAACGTCTAATATTATTTTAATAAAAAAACTAACATAGCGAAGAATATAAAAAATGTTTAAAATTCGGGCTTTCTTTACATGAATATCATCCTCTGCTCGTCTAACTAATGATTGTCTTACTCTTTTAAATGCATGCAGCATACCGGGTAGTCCATTTAACTTGATAAAACTAAATAATTTCAAAACTATTTCAAATTTTCTTTTTAGGATTGTATCTTGAACATCGGACATAATCTAATGACAAGGCAAATTTCGTCCTTGTAAAATCCTTTGAAGAACTTTTTGAAATCAACTTTTGTTTTTTAAATGGGAACATATTTCTTTTGGTACATTCGATTGTGTTTACAAAAAGGAAACTGTCTCTGAAAAAAAAATTTTCACTTAATATTAAATTTATTTTTTGATTAATTTTTTTTTATTCCAATAAAAACAAATTAAACATTAAATTACTGATAAAGCAAATGTTCAAAGTGTTCATCATTTTCATCAATATATTTTCATAAGCGCGTCTGTAATGATCGATGAGTGGATACTAAAATTTCGGAGACAATAGAAACACAAACATCTCTAAATCTTCCTGTCATGTTTTCGGGCGTTCAGGGTACTATTGAATACATTTTTTCTTTCAGGTGCCCTTTTAAAAAAATATCGAGTAGAGTGAGATCGGATTGGACAATGAATGGGACTACCATGTATATTCAGAATGTAAGCTAAAGCCCAATGAACTCCTCATTAATATTTATCAGTATTGCATTGATAATAATGTTATCAATTAAAAATTTATTACTTTAATTATCGTTATTACGTGAAATTAATTCTTTTTTAACATACGTGTACCTTTTTTGAAACTGAGTCCAGTGTATTAAAAAAAGAACACAAAATATACAACATAAAAAACAAGAATTGAGTTCAAAAAGTTCTTCAAAGAATTTTTCAAGGATGAAATATATCTTGTCATTAGTTCATATCCGATGTTCAAGATACAATCTCAAAAAGAAAATTTGAAAATATTTAATTTTGTCAAGTTAAACGGACTACCTCGTATGTCTGCTTCGTATAAATACGCCTTGTATACGTATCAAACAATCTTCTTCAGTTTCTATTACTTGTTCGTAAATATATGATTTTAAATAGTCCTATAGATAAAAATCAAGCAGTGTCAATTCGGGTGACCTAGGAAGCCAGTATTTGATAGTGTTTAAATTTAATTTAAATATTTAAAGCAACATATGTTTAGTCTATATGTAAGAAATTATCGATTTTAGAAAAACACTGAGTACACCACATCTGTAAGAAACAGTTTTCATCTTTTTAATGAGTTTTTAATTAGACAGACAACTAAGATGCAAGGGGAAGATCCCAGAATGGCAAATTTTCATAATATGTACCTCAAAAAGAAAGAATTCTACGGAGAATCTACTAACAAAATCCTTTATTTAAAAATAATGTCGTTAAAATCATAGCTTTCTCTCTTTAACAATAAACAAGTAACTGCAAATACAACGTAATTATTGCACTCGTTAAATGCAAACGTTGTTTTGAACAAATCAGTGAGTGGATTAGGACAGTAAATAATCGTATTTGTATCTTATTTTTGGTTTTGTATAATATTTATAATTTTTGAAATTCTTTAAATGATAAAAACAAAAATAATCTTATTCAGGTAAGAATAACTCATCTTCTGGTATCTTTGAAAACACCTGATTGGCCGCGTTTTCATGTAACCTCGCCCACAGTTGTTCAAAACCTCCCTTTACATCTTTAAAAATTTCTAACGAGTTTTCATTAATAGTTTTTCCTACTTCCTGTGAGATCTTCTCGTTTCCCGGTATGATATTTTCAAAATCGAAATAACATTTTTCCACATTCATATTCAGTTTGTAATCCTTTAGACGTAAGTAACTTTTGCCCTTAGATTCATATTTTTCACATTTAGCAGTATGCACATTTGTCATTCCAGCTAAAAAAATATCAAATTATCATTTAATACGATATTCTGATTATTAATTGAGTAAAAAAGGATCATGAATATATGCTACGTTTTTATAAAATATGAGAAAATTTTCATAAAATATTTATTTCTAAAACAATGTCAATAGAGCAGCACTTTCGATTTACCCTTTTATGTACATTTTATGGAAAAATAAAATGTCAGATACAATGAAATCTCTCATAGGCGGACACTCACGGTTCCGGAAATTTTGTCTGACTATAGGAGGTGTCCGCAGAGAGATATTTCACTGTATACTGTTTAAAATGTCCCATTTATTATAAGAACATTTAAGTATTTCAATAAATTTCGTTTTTAGAAACTCGAGGTGTTTAAAAATACCTGTAGACTTGTCGTAAACCATGTAATTACTTCCGTAACATTACTGCGCTTCTATTCGCTTGATTCAATTACGGTTTTTTTGTTTTTAACTAAAATTCTGCTATAAAATAATAACTAATTCGATTTGACTCACAATCAACAAGAAAAGAATGAAATGCAATCTTCAGAACCCTCCTTGACCATTACATCCTGATTTTTTTTCGCTATTTTCTATTGAAAATAAAAACAAATAGTCGCTTACTATTACTCGCATGATCATATTCTGTAATGTGTAAAAATTTCAAATCGATTGATCATATAGTTTTTAAGAAATGAGTGCCGATTTTTCAAAAACAATGTGATCAATTGCTTTGAAACTTTTGCACATTGCAAAGTATGATCTTATGAGTAATAATAAGCGAGGATTTGCCTTTATTTTCATTAGAAATTGATAAAAAAAAATCAAGATATTATGGTCAAGGAGGGTTCAGGAGGTCGCATTTCATTCCTTTCTTGTTGATTGTGGATCAAATCAGATTAGTTATTATTATAGAGCAGAGTTTCAGCTGAAAGAGAAAAAACTCGCAATTGATTCAAATGAATAGGAGCGAAGTAATGTGTATTGAAATAACTACATGGTTTAAGGTAGTCCTATAAGTCCCCTTAAGACGAAAAAAATTAGTTTTTAATGTACTAAGGCTGCAATTGAAAATTCCTATTGACTTTGATTTGGCATATAACCCATAAAAATAAGAGAAATTACTTAGCGTGACGTTGCATTTTCCATTTCCATTGATTGGAAAAACGAGCAGCTGACCGGAAAGAACATAATCGGCTTCCATTCGGGTTTGTGGACTGTGAATTTCCATTTCCCATTTACAATTTTTACCATCATCTGTGAGTCTTAAAGTTTAAAATGAAATGGAATTATTATTATGGAATAATTATAGAAGGGGATAACGAACTTAAAGTTTTTACTACTGGATTTAACATTCCATGCATGTAGATATGTTCATAAGTTTGGTCCAAACGAACACTTTTAGATGGATCAGCTATCAATTCCAGCTTTTCGATATAAAACGGTTCGATACGTTGGAAACCCCATTCTCTGTAACCTGTTAAAAACAATTAATTACATTTCCTTTATTAAGTGGTACCAAATGAAGTACAGTGGACCCTCGGTATACGACCTTAATCCGTTCCTGATGTTTGGACTTACACCGAATAGGACATGTACCAAATCAACCTCTGCCCATAAGAATACATGTAAAAATGATTAATTAATTCTCATAAAAAAAACTTCTGTTGACATTACAACAACGTTACGTTAACGGTGTAGTAAAATATTTTAAATACTGTTTAAACACAAATAATAAAATGAGCCTTTATTAGATTTTTAAATTAAATTCTGTCTAATGCTAAATTAAAGAAACAAAAAATGTATGTACATTGTCACATCTTAATGCACTTTATTTCTTTCTTCTATCATCTCGCAAAAAACAATTTCCTTTGATCTATTTACCGACACCAGACATAAATAAAAAGGCCGACACATCAAGAGGAATAATTTTTCCTCTGAATGAAGTGTTACAGAATGCCGCAAAATTCACACAAAAAATATATGTCGTATACCAAATAAAAGACGTATACCGAGTAAAATTTGCCACTTCCAAATAGGATGGATTCCGAATTTGACGTATACCACAGCGGACGTATACCCGAGGTTCCACTGTATACAGGGTGGTATTTAATTGATAGTAAAAAATGAAATGGGTGAATAATGAGCTCATTTTAAGACAAAAACTTCCTATTAACATGGGTCCGCAAATGCTTCGTTTCCGAGATACAGAGTGTTAAAGTTTAAAAAAAGGACATTTCTTTATTTTTTAAATTCCAAACGGCTTAAGATTTTTTAACCAAATTTCGTATATGAGTTTAGCATATCGGTAGGCTTAATCCAAAAAATTACCAGCTTTAACCATTCACCAGTGGCGGAGATATAAGTGTCCTTTTTTTTACATTTTTTTCCATACAAATTTAATAATACATGATATCTACATCTCCGCCACTGGTGAATGGTTAAAGCTGGTAATTTTTTGGATTAAGCCTACCGATATGCTAAACTCATATACGAAATTTGGTTAAAAAATCTTAAGCCGTTTGGAATTTAAAAAATAAAGAAATGTTCTTTTTCTTAATCTTTAACACCCTGTATCTCGGAAACGAAGCATTTGCGGACCCATGTTAATAGGAAGTTTTTGTCTTAAAATGAGCTCATTATTCACCCATTTCATTTTTTACTATCAATTAAATAACACCCTGTATAGTATTAAAGAGATGATTTCTTTTATCAACAGATTTTTCCAAAAATACGCTCTGATGGCATGTGATCGTTCAATGAGCAATTATACAAGATATTTTATAAGGATTGGTTGTTTTTGACACAATATCTATATTTACTATAGCATTCAAGTTACTTCAGTATCAAGATAGAAAAGTCAACAAGAGATTTTCGGTGTAATAAATTTGGGTGCTAATGTTGATATAGTCTTCAATAACTCATAATTAAAAAATGAAATGAAAAATGAATGAATGAAAGTATAGGGACTATATTATAGTTCCTATACTTTCAATTCAATTAATTGTACGTATATTTGCTGAGTTATAGAGTCAACTGTAGTGTTTAATTGAAAGTGTGTAGGTCGGTTAAACTTAACTATTATTTTTTTTCTACAATTTTTACAAATGTTTTGTTGTTTCTTTCAATTATTTTGTTAGTGTCATTATTTGTACAGTCGACGCGACTAAAAGTTCAAATGCACGTCACAATTGATATAATTTAACTGCGTTTGAATTTTTTTACTAATTTTCTATCGCGGTTACAGGTTAAGAGTGCAGTTGAGAAATTGAAGTCATAGAAAATTTAAAACAATGTTAAAAAAACCACTAAGAAAATATAAAAAATTAAAAGAAGTAATTCTGACATCGTCAATTGTATTTGATTATTTCTGTAGTTTGGTCTTGTATTCTTTGGCAGGATTGACTTTTAATCGTCTACATTTTAAAAATCAGGTTAAAAAAGCTATATTTTACATAAAAAATTCAATAATAAAAGTAAAAAATGAATGAAATATTGTTTTTACCGTTTTTTATAAATTCCAAAGTATCAACTATACTTTTTTCCATACAATCCGAATCCGACTTCTTGCATTTGGTAATTGCAGAGGCTGAAATTTTTTTTTAACAATTACATGAAAATATCATAAAAAAATATTTACGCCACTTGACTGCAGCATTGATTGACACAATAGCAAGGTATATTAAGAAAATTTTTATTAACATATTTGCTGTTTAAACACTTATGATACACTGAAATTGGTGTAGGTATTCAGATGGTTCTAGCACATAAAAATAACGATAGCAATTATAAAGTTTGTTTCATCAGTGGCGTAATTACAATTTAAAATAAAAGAAATTTACTGACGTTTTATATTGTTGGACGTTAATGTGTTTGTCAAGGATTTGAACCCATTAATCCTAAATTAAATTTCTAATTATGTTTTGTGAAAAATTACTAAATGAATTACCTAAAGTAAGGTACTAATTAATTTTAAAGCTACATTGAAACATAAAAGTTTAAACTTAAACTATAATCAACGTCGACTTCGTATACATTAATTATAATATATATTTAAAATAAACAAAAATTTTCAGAATACTTATATATTATATACAGGGGTGTCTCTTAAGTGACGCCCAAACCCGATACTACAGCGGAAAGGGTTGTCTAGAGGAGCTCACTGAACATGTGAAAATTGTAGAAAATACCTTTTTGAAAATATGGCCGATTTTTTTTACAATTCTTTCCACATTCAGTGGATTTCTCCTGATAGGGTAATGTTAGGTTGGGGCACTACTTAAGAGACACCCTATATAAATTGCTATATTATCATACTTTTAAATTAACTCTAAGTTGGATTTTCATAACGACGCATTTTTACGCAGAATGGAGCGTAATTCGTCCAACGTAAGACGCTGTCTAATAATCGGCTAAATAGGCCTGAAGAATCACAATCTAAGGAAAAGATGCATTTAACCTTAAAAATTTAATAGAAATAAATGAGAAAAAAATCCTGAGGTTGGACAGAAAATTTATAGATATATGACGACCGTCAGCGTCAAAGCTGCGAAGATAAACGAGCAACAATTAACATGATTAATTATTACAAAGAAATAGAAGTAATAAAATGAGATGTGATTCCATCATGAATGTCTTTGGTAAAAACTAAAAACCTTGACCTTTAAACAATTGCCAAATTAAACAATTTTTATTTTACCTCGTACGTGCTTCTCTACAGAAAGCTATGAATCAACATATGATCTTAACTTATGTTAGAGCATGTTCGACAAATTGTGAACAAATCTGAATAGTCAGCTTGACCGTGGAAGGCTACCAATATCACTAGATTCAAGTCACCTTTGGAAATGACAAAAATGATCAACTTGAATGCGTGAAACAATTATGTTGTTTTAAGTTTCTTTTGTTGTTACTTCGAATTATTGCAAAAAAAAACACATTTCCTAATGCTTAGATCTTTTCACTGTAAATATTAAAAAAAAATGTGCGAATCGAGTCAAGGAAAATATGAATTTAGCCAAAAAATCACCTTTGTCTACCCTTGGCCTTGGTCCGATCAATTTGACATTTAAATGATGATGATTTTTTTTGTTTGAGAGTTAATACCGTGGCCCAGACGAATTTTGAATAGTTGGGTCCCTACTCCCTATCCTAATCTTTAGACATGCTAAATAACGGTCAAGCAATTGATTGTTGTCCATAAAAAGGCTTTCAAAATTAAGGCCCACTAAATCTTACTTACGTATCTGGACCGATATTGGAGATACAACTCTAGTTTAGTAAGTTGAAACGACAAGTTGTTTCGGCAGATCTCCGTAATAATATAAAAAAATGCTAATTTGAAACGGAGACAAAGCTCAGAAATTTTTACAGTTACTTCAGGGTCACTCAGAAAGATCAGCGTTGCATTCGACAAATAAGTGGACCAGCTCATGAATAATTTTTTCGGCTATGTAAAATTAAACATTTATGGGCCCTACTTGAAATTTCAAAATTCCTTCATTTCCGCCCAGAATTAGTTTATTTTCGGTGCTTAGAAACACTGATTTCACCGTTAAATCGCACACCCTCTATTTCGCTATGTGCATATAATAAAAAAATATACCTATTTGATGTATCTAACTAGTTGAAAAAGAAAATAAATTCGTACAAATTTAGGTCTAAAACTAGGCAAGGCTACTATAAAGATGTGAAAATGGCAATGTAAAGAAAGAAGAAACAAGTCGAAGTTATATTGTTTAGCTTACAAAATGTGTGTGGGCGCGAATACATTTGAAATTTAAACATTTAAATGATTTATTTATGAGATCCGCAGCGAGCAAAGTTAATTTTTTATATGATCGCGAATGCCCGCGAATCATGTCAAAAAGGCAATTTTATTTATTTGAAAAATTCCTTCGATTCTAATTGGCGACGTTATCAAATGTAAATTTTCTTCATATGATTATAGAATATTATTTTTAGAAAATAAAGGGATATGGAAGAAATCCAGTGATGGTTCAACTATTATTGAAAATTCTTTCAATACGCTCCCTCTATTGGAAAGATAAACCATACGGTTGGCTTAGTTCAATGCTACTTCTTTGTATTTACTAAATACTATTATGTTACCATATCTTCCATCTTTCTGTATTTAATACGGCTCTCATCATATAACAAAGACAAATTCTATTTTTATATCTTCACTGATCCTTCTCATATTATGACGGAACTATCAATACTGAGGAAAAACCATGCTAAGAATTGATTCGGTAGCTCATACACCTTCAGTTCAGTCAACTGCATAAAAGTTATTTATAACAGTATCGGTCCATTAGAGAAGAAAATCGTCTCATAATCAATTTCACACCCTGATCTATTTTAATTCAATTTTAAAGCGAATTTTGTCCAGCAGTTCTATTTGGATGATCGAAATTTTAAGTCGATTTGATGTTTAAACATGATTCGAATTATACAGGGTGTCCTATAAGTGTTGCACCGTATTTCAACTTATAGGACACTCTGTATATGTTATTTTAGTATAATTTACAGAAGACTTTGTCTTTAGTAAAAATTTTTGTTGTGTTACAATAAATAATTAAAGTAATTGTGTTGTGTTTTTGAATATAATTGTCATTTTGTTTATTTAGTTTAGTTTGTCATCCATCCTTGATACCTAATGGTTTTTTCCTTTTAGTCCAAAATGTATGCATCGTGTAAAAAGTATAATTATTACATATGCAGAATGACATTAACGACACATATTATTATACTTTGTAAATAGAATATTTAATTAGCTGTCCAACCAGTTTAGCGCAAATACGAAATAAAGAGACGTAGTAGTTCAAATATTGTCTCTTAAAAAAAAGTTCCGAAAAAGTCGCTCCGTGTATAGTCTTCTTTCACATTGAAGATCTTTAGTCAAGAATTTATTCCACGAGAAAATTTGTAGAATTTATGTCTAGCAATAATTATTGCTAACAATAATATCATTAACAATTAATAGTTTTACATCATGTTTAATTTAACATGATTCAGTTATTTTATTACAATTATTTAATATTTTTTTACGGAAAATTTAATTACTTAAATAAATTTTCGTTATTTAATAACGAAAAATCATATGAAGATACATCAGATATGTGTAAGATTTGAAAAGTTCAAGTATAATAGTTAATACTATGGTTTGTAGCATCATTATACTACCCTATTTAAGAATCCCGGTTATATCTATTATAATGGATGATTCAAGTTGAGTTTCTACATAGAATAGGTAAATATTTTCAATATATCTAGTTATCTGTGCACATCAAAGTGAGTATTGTCATCTAGATATATGAACAAAGTTAATCATGGCGGAATACATCACACAACAATGCGTTAAAATTATCTAAACTTATCATGGTAATGGAATATCAAGGAAAAATACACTTTGCGCTTTGCATGAATATTTCGGTGCTCAAAATCGACTATCTGAACGCGTAATTCGGAATTTCGGTCAGAAATTCGAACAGACTGGATCCCTAAGAAATAACAATTTCAGTGCAAAATGTTGGCATAGTTCGTCAAATAACTGAAAAACTAGACACATCGATCGCAGTAATTGGGACTTTTGTAACGAATTTTCACAACGGATTTATATTTTTACCCTTAAGTCCACATAATACAAGAACTTAAGCTAACAATTAGAGATTATTTGTAGTGTTGTCTCTAAGCCGAACAGAGTAATGATTTTTCGCAAAAAATCATTTTTAGTAACGAAGCGCATTTCTATTTCAGCGGCTATGTAAACAAACACAATTGCAGAATTTTAGAACTGGAAAATCAGGGGAAATATTTAAAAAAATATGCATTCTGTAAAAGTATCGTGTGGGATATACCTTGGTCTAGTTTAAGTGGCCGCTAAGATCATGCGATCCTTTACATTATTTTCTTTGTTGATTTTTAAAGAGTAAAGTTTACAAGAACAAGTCAAACACTGTGGTAGAGTTGAAACAGGAAATTAGACGAGAAATAACCGATATTCAGCCTGGGATGTGGCGCGATGTTATGCAAAATTATGACAAACGAATTACGTCATGTCTTAGAAGTAGCGGCGACCATCTGAACGATATTATCTTTCATATGTACCTAATTGTAACGAATTAATCTAAAATATTTAATACCAAAATACAAGATGTTTAGGAAATGTCCGTGTTTTTTTTTTTAACAATTTTATATGGAAGCTCAACCCTTTAAATAGGACAGATAATTTTACCGTTAGTAGTTCTGTAGAGTTATTAATATTAGAAATAAATAATCTTCTTGATTTAGAATTCGAACTGACGTGGTTTTGAAAAGAACATCTCGTCAAAAAGCATTAATTTTTGGAAATTAACAAAAACCATTTTGTTACATGTCCACTGTTAAAATTAAATATCTAATGGCTCTTTAAGAATTGTGAAAAATGGAATTTAATATTTTGGAGAATGTATCGAGGGAAAAATTACACGCATAAAGAGCAGAATAAGGAAAATATTCTTGCCAAATGTTGCTTTTGTGGGTTTTTCTAGATGCTATTAATAAATTGATTCAGTTGTTAAATAATATTTTTCGTTATTGAGAAAATGACAACCTATAACCATTTTTAAAGAATTTCTAACAAAAGACTGTGACATATTTTTGAAATTATATATACAGGGTGTATTGCAACGGAACCGACATAGAGCAGGTGCATATAGGGGACCTCAAAATATGACGATTTATGAAATACTTTTTCTAAGGTGAACACTTGACCAGATATTAACTTATGTGTATGCCTTGTATCAGTTTGTTGCAATACCTTGTATGTTATTATTTCACATCCCATACAAAAAGTCTTACAATTTTAATTTCAATAAAACTGTGCTGACTGATAGAGATTTGAAGCCAATTGGAATGCTACAAACCGGAGCTTTTATCACTTTTAGATTTTGAGAAAAATATTTTTGAAAGTTGAAGAATCTCTACAAACTTCACATATTTTATTTCAAGTGAAATTGTTCCTGGTTTCAGCTTTGAAATCAGGTACTCTTTATACTAAAGAAAAGTTTAAAATGTCGAAAATTTTTCTTCCAGGAAGGACATTGAAATTCGATTTTCACACTTTGATTTTTTTTTATTGAACTTGGAGGCACTGCAGGCTCACTGTAGAAAGTTTTAATTTAAGGGATGACTACATAGGGAATAATTTACTAATTATCTTGTATGTAGTCTTTTGCCATGGCATTGCATGAATAGTAAAACTAAAAAGTTACTTGTTTGTACCGATTAAAAAACGAGTGACTAAGTCAGCATAACTGTTATATGATAATTTAATGAAAATAAAAAGAGAGTGGAAGAATACATGTTTTCTTTCCTATTTTTTCGGGTCGAAGATTTGCAAATCAAGTTATTAAGTCAAGGTGAAAGAACTATGGAAGCGCCCTGGCCACATTTACTACCATTTTTCTCATGCCTATATTATTCATAGGTACTTGAACTTTCACACTCTTTTTTTGGTTGTCAAGGGGCCTAACTTAACCATATCGTCGCCCTAGTAAGAAAAGTGCATAACTCCATTTTAGCAAATTTTTCAGGAGAGACAAAAAATCGTTTTTTATAAGTAATTTTGTTTTTATCGGCACATAACTTATTATATTATCAAAACACAACATTTGATTTAATAAATTCAAAAATAAATAGTTTATTTGTTTTTATAAACAGTTTCGAAATTATAATTTTGGGAACAAAAAAATAACAATTAACTGGGAATAACTTGAAACTAATATCTAACTATCTTTATTCTATTTATGTGGTATATCATCGTACCATTTATGATAATCAACGTGTAAAGTAGGTTTTAACTACTGTAAATGATTGTATTTTTCAAATTTTAATTTTTATTCGTTGATTATATAAACGTGGTAACTCATTAAATCTGCAAATTTTAGAAATATTGCTAAGTTACAACAAACGTCAAATATTGCATTGGCATAAACATAATAGAAATCTGAATAATCCAACATCTACAAGTAATGGAGTTAGGCAACTTACATATTACAAAAAAATGGAGTTCGGTAATTTTTTTTTTAAATATTTTAGTCACTTTTTAATATACTTGAAGCTCTAAAATTTTACATGGTGATGTACTTGAAAATGGACTATCAAATGTCATTAAAACGTAATTTTTGATAAAAAGTGAAGTTATGCACTTTTCTTACTAGGGCGACGATAATTTTTATTTTTCACGTTTAACAAATAATAAATTTTTTATTGACTATTTAAATAGTGATAAATTTTAGAATTTTTTAGATATGAATTACAAAAATAGTAAAAAAACATTTATTTAGTATTCAATTAGGGTCTTTGATAAAGTTTCACAATTGTAAAAGAATTTTTCTTAAGCAAAAATAAACCAAATCGAGAACGCACATACATAATACCCATACATTTGGAATAAATAAATATTAAAAAATCAAGTAAACATCATGAGATGCAAATACCCAATAGCCTATATAAACGCTGCACATCCATAAGGATCTCCAGACAACGGCAGTGTTTCGAATCCACCATCCAGGTTGTCTCCACGAGTGCCTTTTTCCCAATCACACTCACAATGCCAATCTCAATTTTAACTACAATTTTAATCATTATCCTTACACTTCTCATAGTTGCAGTGGCGATTTCTTATTACAAATCCCAAAAATCGGAATGTGTTTTGAAACCACCATCGCCATGGCTAAAACTTCCTTTAATCGGTCACCTGCACCTTTTGCATGGATACGAAGTGCCTTATCAAGCTTTCACCGAGTTGGGACGAAAATATGGAAATGTGGTGGGACTGCAATTGGGTCAGGTGAAATGCGTGGTGGTGAATGAACAAAAGAACATTAGAGAGACTTTGGTAACCAGAGGAAGTCATTTTGATTATAGGCCGAATTTTGAACGATATCGACGATTGTTTTCTGGAAACAAGGAGAACTGTGAGCAATTTAAAAATGAATCTTTTTATTTTAGTTTATTTTATTTTTATTTTAAATAGCTTTGGCCTTTTGTGATTGGTCAAAAACCCAAAAAATAAGGAGAGACATGTTGAAGGCTTATACTTTCCCCAGAGCATTCACCAACAATTACCATTCTCTAGACGAACTAATTACCAATTGTACCCAAGAAATGTTACAAGAATTCGGAGAGAACCCTTTAGATTTGAAACCGATATTCTTGAGATGTTGTGCTCGTATTTTTTTATTGCATTTTTGTTCGAGAAATTTTCACATGGAGGCCGATTTTTTGAGAATGATCAATAATTTCGACGAGGTCTTCTTCGAGGTGAACCAGGGCTATGCGGCCGATTTTCTACCGTTTCTTATGCCCTTGCATAAGAAAAAGATGCAGGTGAGTGCATAATAATTATTAATCGATTTCCCGTTGTCAACTTTTTAACTTGCAAATATACAGGAAATCCTCATATGGTATTTATTTGTAGAAATTAAACGAAGTGACAAGCGAAATAAGGCAGTTTATTAACGATCGTGTTATTGGTGATAAATTTCAAGTTTACAATCCGGACTTGGAACATGGAGATTATTTAGAAAGTCTTATTGGTCACGTAAAGAAAGAATCGATCGATTGGGAAACAGCTCTATTTGCTTTAGAAGATATAATAGGTAACATTTATGATCATTATAAATTTGTTATTTTTTAATAACTTTGATTTCTAGGTGGACATTCGGCTGTAGGAAACTTTCTTACCAAGTTATTTGGATATTTAGTGAATGAACCTGAGGTTCAAAAGAAGATTCAAGACGAAATCGATTTGACGATTGGTAAAGAACGGCCAATAAGCATTTACGATCGTAATCAATTAGTTTATATTGAGGCTACAGTATTTGAAGCTATAAGAATGATTTCGTCACCAATTGTACCTAGAGTTGCCAATCAAACCAGTTCAATTGGAGGTGTGTATTTGATATATACGAAGTAATCCTTTATAATTCTTTTAGAAAAAAACGTGACATCATTTTCTTCCATTTAAAAATGCATCCTAATCATTTAGGCATTTGCATAAAATTCTTCCAATTATTTGTTTTGGACACAACTTTAAAATTATTGTTCGTTTTTAAAAATGTATCATATTATTATTAACTGACAACATTGTCTAACCATGTTTAGTATAAATGCACACTACAGCGCGAACAAGATTAAGCTGAGCTGTCTCTCTTACTTTAACTCTCTAATACCCTCGAGTTATTGGGTTCCTATTTGTGGCAGGTCTACTAGCAACTTACTTTTCATATGCAAACTTTAAAAAAAATTTCATAGATAATAGCTTAGAAACGGGAACTCCCGTGATTCTGGTGGACAAAAATATAGCATTCCATCTCTAATCCAGTTCCTAGGTTCCAATTAGGATTTAGAACTCAGATTACAGAATCTTCTAAAAGTTTATACAGTTCGTCATATCACACCTTATATCCAAACCGTTACTTTATGAGAATTCTGTGATGCTGCTACTTTATGAGTTTGAATTTTGTCTTACTTCTTGCTTAGCTCTTTCCTGTACCTACATATCATCTTGTATATGAGTTTTCTGGTTTTTACAAAAATGTTAATTAATTTTTGGATTTTTAGGCTACCAGATCGAAAAAGGAACAGTAATTTTTTTAAATAACTACAATTTGAGTATGTCCAATGATTTGTGGGAAAATCCCGAAAAATTTTGTCCAGAACGTTTCGTAAAAAATGGTAAACTATACAAACCTGACTATTTTCTGCCGTTTGGAGGGGGCCGACGAAGTTGCATGGGATATAAGCTGGTTCAGTTGGTATCTTTTGGCATTTTGGGTTCCGTAATGCAGAATTTCGATGTGAAGCCAGTAAAAAATGAACGATACCAAGTCCAGGCCGGATCCCTAGCGTTGGGCAAGGATTCGTTTAAGTTTATGTTAGAACAACGAAAGCGATAGATTTTGTGATTTTAAATATATATATACATATATATTTTTTTGAAATAACAGTATTCGATTGTTTTCTAGAGATTAAAAGAACTGATAAAACGACCATTATTAAATTAAATATAACCAAACTATTTTCTGTATATTTTTTCCCCTGTATATGACCTAAAAAAAACCACAGTGTCGCCTAGGCTTGACTCTTCTAGGGTTGAATGAAAACAGAGAGACAAGCGGAAAATCGATTTCCCGATGACGTCACGAGTTTTCCGGCGCCAATGGTCTCGAAGGCACACGAAAACCAATAGAGCTTCGTTCTTTATCTGAGCCCAGGTCGCAAAGGGCCGTTAGACCGACCCGAGACTGTCTACGAACTTCGCAATGGTTTATCTACCATTGTTCATAAGTTTGTCATGGGTAATTATGGGATCCACACAAAATTTGGAACTTCAGACTCCACCTCTGGATTTCAAAGGTATTAAATTAATAACAATTACAGTACTTTTGCTTATAATTATATCCATAGACACTACAGAGGCTTCTAGAATCGTTACAGAATCGATTATTGAACGTGTCCCCGTCAAATATATGGAGAGTACTGTAAAAAGTGCTTTAACATTTTTAATTTCTCAAAGGTAAGGTTTATGAAATTCTAATGTAATTGACATAAAAGAAAATTTTCTTCCAGGGAAAATGATTGGGGCTGGCGAAATGACACTTCAAAAGTGTTGACAGCATTGAGACTTATGCAAAGTTACGAAGACCTTGAGGCTCTGTTGCCAAATACTCTCGAAATTCAATTATCAAGTAAACAAATGGAAATCGAAATTGTCATTAAGTTGTGGAGGTATTTTATTACAGGAATTACTGGGGAATTCAATTAAAAAATAATTTTCTTAGACATCACGAAATTCCCATAAGTCCCTCTCGATTAGCCGAATATTGTTTGGCATTAAGCGCTTTATGTTATGATCCTAGACAGTTCCATGGACATGACTTGATTGGAACATTGCAGCACCAAGAGGCGCAACATGATTTAGGTTGATTTTTAAAAATACAATTTCTTTTTAATTCTTTTATATTATGTTAGATTTTGCGTATGTCACTTTGGCGGCGTGTACTGCTCGTGCTCACATCAGAAAAAAACAAATTCGAAGACTTTTGGACATAGCTAACACTGCCAAGGATCACAATATTGGTAATAAATCATATCGTATCATATTTTACTCAAATTGGCCTAGCATAGCATAGCAAAGCAGAGCTTAACATTTTTCTTTTATCATCCATTTCCATACACTATCATCCCGTCAAATCCTCTCACTGTTTTTCCACAAATATTGTTGTTCACGGCTTTCAGATACAGTCGCAATGACGATTTTGGCCTTAAGATGTATAGTGATGGATCATCGTCATAGGAATTTGCAACATTCACTTAGACGACCGAGTATTAGTTTAGCAAAGCAGCAACAATCTGACGGAGGATTTGGAAATATTTATAATACGGCTCTGGTTATACAAGTAAGCGTCTATAATTAAATTCAACAAACTTATTATGTTTTACTTTTCGCTATGTTCAAGATTATAATATGCCTTGTTTGTTTTTTCAAGAAGCCACACGTGGTTCAGTATATATTATATTGTTCAACAGGATGTCCCTTTTGGCTTCACAGAAGACAATGAGAGCATTAAAAATGCTATACTGTCTCTATTTGCATTGAATAGTAAGAGTAAAAGAAAGTGAATACATGAGGTGAATGTCAAATGAGGACAACATTTGACGAATTATATTATCCGATAATACAATTACGAAAAAATTAAACTAAATTTGAACAATTTTATGAATGAATGTGGAATAATTTGATCAATTATTGAGACATTAATAATAAGGTATAAAGCAAAATAAGTTTTAGAGAAAAATCAACTCAAGATAGGTTGTTGCGTCATCTGTTTTTTAGAAATAGAGCTGATAAACAAATCTTTCACCACGTGACTAATATAGCTGCATCGATAATACAAAAGAATACTCATAGATGCTATAATTTTTAAAGGCATAAGGAATATCGCGTACATCGTAAATATATATGAAACATAACTTTTAGTGTGGTCGAAGCAGTACAACGTCTTATAAAGAACAAATTTAATGGAAACATTTAGGCTCCCTCAGGTTTGTCAGGAAAAGTTTTCCAAAATAAAGAGAGAACTTTTAAATCATTTCTAAATAAAATAAAATTAAACTGTTCAGAATGTTCTACGAATATGGGCGTCTGTCCGTCTATTGAAAACTACAATTACGAAAACTTTGAAAATTAGTATATACATTGGACGAGATACCCTGTATAGTAATCTTGACATGCCTTATTGTTTGAAAATATTTTAAAAATCTCGTCATTAGTGTAATAATGGTGTTTTTAATCGATTTTAAGAGCTTATATCTAATAACAATTTGTTTTATAATTTTTGGTGACTGCATTGTATTGTCGATTTTTATTACTCGATTTTTTTTTCGCTGAAATATTCAAGTTTGAAGTTGTACGTTCATGCGTCCGTTTCGAGCTGCGTTTCGTTACAATAAGCGGATACCTGCCAAATTAATCCTTGTCATATACATCTGACAAAACATTACACTAATTTACAGAGCTTTTTGTCCTTCAAATGAAAAAACAATTGTATATGGTATATTATTATTTCGTCAGGTATACGTTTATGAAAGGAACAGACGCGTGACCGTACAACTTCAAACTTGAATATCTCAACGAAGAAAAATCGAGTAATAAAAATCGACAATGCATTTTAAAGGTGAAGAATGGCACTATACAATAATAATAATAATAATAATAATAATAATAATAATAATAATAATAATAATAATAATAATAATAATAATAATAATAATAATAATAATAATAATAATAATAATAATAATAATAATAATAATAATAATAATAATAATAATAATAATAATAATAATAATAATAATAATAATAATAATAATAATAATAATAATAATAATAATAATAATAATAATAATAATAATAATAATAATAATAATAATAATAATAATAATAATAATAATAATAATAATAATAATAATAATAATAATAATAATAATAATAATAATAATAATAATAATAATAATAATAATAATAATAATAATAATAATAATAATAATAATAATAATAATAATAATAATAATAATAATAATAATAATAATAATAATAATAATAATAATAATAATAATAATAATAATAATAATAATAATAATAATAATAATAATAATAATAATAATAATAATAATAATAATAATAATAATAATAATAATAATAATAATAATAATAATAATAATAATAATAATAATAATAATAATAATAATAATAATAATAATAATAATAATAATAATAATAATAATAATAATAATAATAATAATAATAATAATAATAATAATAATAATAATAATAATAATAATAATAATAATAATAATAATAATAATAATAATAATAATAATAATAATAATAATAATAATAATAATAATAATAATAATAATAATAATAATAATAATAATAATAATAATAATAATAATAATAATAATAATAATAATAATAATAATAATAATAATAATAATAATAATAATAATAATAATAATAATAATAATAATAATAATAATAATAATAATAATAATAATAATAATAATAATAATAATAATAATAATAATAATAATAATAATAATAATAATAATAATAATAATAATAATAATAATAATAATAATAATAATAATAATAATAATAATAATAATAATAATAATAATAATAATAATAATAATAATAATAATAATAATAATAATAATAATAATAATAATAATAATAATAATAATAATAATAATAATAATAATAATAATAATAATAATAATAATAATAATAATAATAATAATAATAATAATAATAATAATAATAATAATAATAATAATAATAATAATAATAATAATAATAATAATAATAATAATAATAATAATAATAATAATAATAATAATAATAATAATAATAATAATAATAATAATAATAATAATAATAATAATAATAATAATAATAATAATAATAATAATAATAATAATAATAATAATAATAATAATAATAATAATAATAATAATAATAATAATAATAATAATAATAATAATAATAATAATAATAATAATAATAATAATAATAATAATAATAATAATAATAATAATAATAATAATAATAATAATAATAATAATAATAATAATAATAATAATAATAATAATAATAATAATAATAATAATAATAATAATAATAATAATAATAATAATAATAATAATAATAATAATAATAATAATAATAATAATAATAATAATAATAATAATAATAATAATAATAATAATAATAATAATAATAATAATAATAATAATAATAATAATAATAATAATAATAATAATAATAATAATAATAATAATAATAATAATAATAATAATAATAATAATAATAATAATAATAATAATAATAATAATAATAATAATAATAATAATAATAATAATAATAATAATAATAATAATAATAATAATAATAATAATAATAATAATAATAATAATAATAATAATAATAATAATAATAATAATAATAATAATAATAATAATAATAATAATAATAATAATAATAATAATAATAATAATAATAATAATAATAATAATAATAATAATAATAATAATAATAATAATAATAATAATAATAATAATAATAATAATAATAATAATAATAATAATAATAATAATAATAATAATAATAATAATAATAATAATAATAATAATAATAATAATAATAATAATAATAATAATAATAATAATAATAATAATAATAATAATAATAATAATAATAATAATAATAATAATAATAATAATAATAATAATAATAATAATAATAATAATAATAATAATAATAATAATAATAATAATAATAATAATAATAATAATAATAATAATAATAATAATAATAATAATAATAATAATAATAATAATAATAATAATAATAATAATAATAATAATAATAATAATAATAATAATAATAATAATAATAATAATAATAATAATAATAATAATAATAATAATAATAATAATAATAATAATAATAATAATAATAATAATAATAATAATAATAATAATAATAATAATAATAATAATAATAATAATAATAATAATAATAATAATAATAATAATAATAATAATAATAATAATAATAATAATAATAATAATAATAATAATAATAATAATAATAATAATAATAATAATAATAATAATAATAATAATAATAATAATAATAATAATAATAATAATAATAATAATAATAATAATAATAATAATAATAATAATAATAATAATAATAATAATAATAATAATAATAATAATAATAATAATAATAATAATAATAATAATAATAATAATAATAATAATAATAATAATAATAATAATAATAATAATAATAATAATAATAATAATAATAATAATAATAATAATAATAATAATAATAATAATAATAATAATAATAATAATAATAATAATAATAATAATAATAATAATAATAATAATAATAATAATAATAATAATAATAATAATAATAATAATAATAATAATAATAATAATAATAATAATAATAATAATAATAATAATAATAATAATAATAATAANATTTTGACAGACAATACTCAATTTTAAGTATGTAGCAGTATTTTTAAATATATGGTGTAGCTTGAATGTGATTAAATGTTTGTTAACAATACTATTACAATATAGTAATTATTTTTTCTATATTATGTACGTAACGTCATTACGATTAGGTATTGATTAGCCAATAATAAACCGCAAAAATATTTGTAAAATGTCGTTTTTATTGCCAGAACATAACATGCAAATTTATAATTCTCATTTAATTTCAAGTCATTAACTTAACATCCATTGAGGCCAGAAATATATCTTTTAATTTGTTCCCCTTATTTGGAGATAATATCATATTTATTAACAATAAGAAGACATAATCTGGCAACGAGGATTTTAAATAATCATTATTAAAACCATCATCATCTTTGTCACAGAATCAATTCGGCTATAACTATCTTTTAGGCCGGAAATTCCCTATTACAGACATCGAAGTAAAATTACATCTATTGTAAGTCTCGTTTATACAGCAATAAGGCTTTATCATCTTTCTTCTACAAGTTTCGTCTTATAAATCTCCTGATAGACTCTATCTTGCGCCTCTTTTATTCGAACCCTCATTTCCACACTGAATGGATCGAAATTCAGCACCCGTTTTCTTCTTCTAAAATGAAATTTAGTGGAGATTTCTATTTTTATTGTTCAATGCTCACCTGTAAATCCCCTCTTTTCTTTGAATGGCACAATCGAATTTTTTCCTGGCACGTATACACCTAAAAAATTTATCACAGCTTTAAGACTAGTTTCGGTGTCCTCCACCAGTTTCTCGTAAAACATAACGTGCAATGGTCCGGTAAAATTATGCAGCCAGTCTAAATTTAATTGTTGCCAACCGCGTAGATTATCATTAACAAATTGTTGCCAATCTAAAGAAAAAAATAGTTCTTAAATGCAAGATTAATGTTGGCCTCAGTTGGCCGTTCTAAAATTAAAATTACATTTTCCTTTCGATCTTTTATATCTATCAGGAGAAGCGAACCCAATATGACCACCACTTTGTCTGTTAAACTCCGCTTGAATAGATTTATCTGGGGCTCTCACCAGAAGTACGGCTTTGGAAAACATATTACGAGCATTCGAACCCCATTCGTGAGTCTTCACAGCTAGAACAGTGGTGTCCACAATACTTTCAGCAGGAAATCCGTTCTTTAACAGACCATAGTCTCTATAAATCGACCCGGTGTAATAGCCAGTAGCCTGTTGTAGCAGATAGCGAAGCCACGTATTGCCACTACCTGGAAAACTAACCAAAGCAATGGGTTTTTGTTGTCCCATTGCTGGATCTATAGGCAAATATTTTAAATCGGAACACCATTGGATTTTTGAGCGCTTAAGTATTGGGCGAAAACCACCCGCAGTATAATCGTAGATAGCTGTTTTTTTTAGTATGTGGTGGGGTTTTGGGAGGAGCGACAGTTTGTCTTGATTGGCTAATGACTAAAATAGAACATAATTGTTATGTATTGCATTTATAATTGTTATCGTGTACCTTTGATTGTAAATTAGTGGATGGTTTGAAACTATGCAATGAGATGGCTGAGAGAATGATCACTCCAAACAGGTAGAAAATAAGAAATAAACCTAAGATCCAGAATTTGAGTCTATTAATGACAAGCATTTGGCCATTGTATTCATATGGAAGCTGACGTCTGGAGTAGGCAAATTCATTGAATGTTCCTTTGGAAAAATCTGTGCTGTAAACAATTTCGTCTATTTTTAAAACTTATTTTTAGCTTTTCTCGATATAACTCACCTATTTTATAATCGTTTCAGTCATGACAAAGGTATTTATAAAAAATACGTATTTTTTGAAAGTGAAAAAATGGAAAACTCTTTTTGCGTTTAAACCTATCGAGAGGAGAGTATTCACTGTATTTGGGTTAAAACTGGGAAAATGGAATGCGTCTAGGCGCGCCGAATCCTTAGACGATTGGCGTTTAGTGCCAGTGGCGTACCATTAAAATGTAAAATGCTGAGCATTTCAAAAACCCAAATATTTTATGACTTTCTTTTTAGTAAAACTACTACAGGACTGAGAATGTTCAACTGGAATTCATTTTTGATTTGTGAAAATATGCTTATGAATAGCACCATTTTGTACTAAACTAATTCAATTTTTCTTTTATTTTATTTTCATTCACATTTTTGTGGCCGCTATAACAGGAATTCATTCACTGCGTTTGCACTGTAATTGTGTTAATTGCACTCTGTCATGTAACTCAAAACGCTCACTTTTAAAGACCAACGAATCCATTTCTAGTGTTTCCTGAGTTAACAACATTGTCCGGAGGCAAAATGCCACCACCTGACAGATTTTCTGACCGTTATTTCTTGTTGCATAAAACTTTTTCAAACTTCACGTTAGATTCTTTAAACTCCATCAGGAAAAACAGTTTATTGACAAAATAAAAACAAATATGAACATCATTTTGCCTCGAAGGTGTCGACTTCCTCAAACATTTTTGGTATTCAAACAAAAAACCAGAAACCCATTACGCATAAATTTGCCTGGAAATCTAGTTTGCATACCACAATATGGACAGATCCAACACCCACACTACGGTTTTACGATCAAATGTTTTAATTTCAGATAATTAACCGTTTTCTCCAATCAATACTTTAGCATATGCCATGGAAATGTGAGGTATCTATCGACACAATGATCTTCCGATCGCGATTTATCATTTTCTGATCTATTTTTTAATGTTCTCAAATTGTTGTCGTCATTCCATCAAAATTAGATATGCATAACATACGCTTCGATATGTTGCCTGCATTATTGAATTTGCAATGGTTGTAAACAGTTAACTGAGAGCAAACAAGCGAATCCAACGTTCTAAATCATAGAATCGTTTGTAACTCTTCTTTGGCTTAGTTGTTGTCCAATAAATTTAGACCGATGTTCCACGTTTAGATTTATTAGTTTGGCCTACTTTCTGAGAATTCAATTTGAATAGATGCAGTCTTAGAACATATATTTTTAGGCCAGCCACGCATTGAATATGAATTCGTGCAAAACCGTATTGTATAATTAGATATGAGCGAGCCCCTAGTATAATCGAAACATTGAGAATATTCATGTGAAATTACGTTACATATTAGGTACGAATATGCAACTGGCCTTAAGGGCTTTGCACACTTAATTGTATATTGAGATAGTTTAGTTATCCTAAATAAACATTAGGTCAATTAACTAAACTGAAAGTGTTTGAGTTCCATTAGTTTTTACAATGTTATCATAGATGAGAAATTGCAGAGAAGATGAGTAAAGAAAACGCTAGGCTGTTATTTGAAGTAAAACTACAGCTAATAACTGCTACAATTATTCAAGTGAAGAAGAAGAAAGCAACAATGTGTATGTTCGCATAAGAGTGGTATGTGAGGCGTTCACAAGACAAATCGATTAACTCTACTTTTTGAAATATTTTAAATTTAAGTTTCAAAATACAGTCAAACTTCGATATCTCGAACTTTGAGAACTCGATTTCTTCGATAATTCGAACAAAATAGTTGGCAATATAAAAATTGTCTTGATATCTCAAAGTTTTGATATCTCGAACTTTTTTTGAGGCAAGTCATGGTTTGTGTTATCGAAGTTTGACTGTACTTAATTCAGTAACACCTTTTTAAATTTATAATAAATTCCGCAAAAAATAAAGATTAACAGCACTAAATGATAAAATAAAAAAATATTATAAAGGGCATTTTAAAAAAAACTATGACACATTTTTTCATCAAATCCTTTTCCTTTTTGTTTCATGAAGTTAATGGATTTATCCTGTGAACGGCTCATATGCAAAAAAGTATCTTATGTCCTAATTAACAGAGAAAATTATAAAGCAAAGTTAGTAATATGTGCTGTTTATCGTCGTACGGAAGAATTTGGTAACACAGATCTGTTAACTGCATAAACTTGCGGTTTTTCCCAATTAATGGACGCCCAGAATTGACGTGACAATCTATATATTTATGTCGCTAAACAGAAAGTGTATGGGGCACCTAATGTAGGATTCTTTTAAAGGTAGAATTCAGCAAAAGCCTTTAATTTATTTTTATGAAACATCCCCAAAATTAAAAAATTATATTAGATACATTTATTAATTTATCAAAGCTTTAAACAACTCGTCTGACCTCAAAGAACCTCTTTAGGTAAAAAATTTGCGCCGCAGTCATAGAAACTAAAATTACTGCTTCAAAAAATGACCACGCAACCACTCGAGAGTTGGTACTTTCATTAATTGCTCTATGGATTCTATCTCTAATCCTCATATATTCTTGTTCTTGTTTCACTGCTGTTAAAGAACCTAAAAATACAATTATTTACTTAAAAACTTTTTGTTGTATAAAAAAATCACCTCCAAGTTCCTTAATCATTTCTTCTAATTTGTTGGTAGTCTTTCCATTGGCGTCTTCTGCTTTCGGTGGCTCTCCAACTGCCACATCAAACATAACGATTTTTGGAGTCATTGTGGACATTTTATTTGAGAAACAAAATGTGTAAATGCCCGGAAAATGGGCGGCAAATGAATACTTTCCAGAGGTTTGACGTTCTTCTTCGTAAATGACTTTAGCGTCAGGACCCAGAATTCGTACATCAATATCCAGAAAACCACCTTCGGCTATTTGGAAACTTAAACCTTAAATAGGACTAATGAGAACAAGTAATTGTCTAAAAAAAATAGCAAAGTTACCCAATTTGGTGCCAGCTTCTACCTTTTCAAAAAAACATTCTTCTGCGTGAGCATCTACTGTTACAATATAACTTTGAGACTCTGCTAAGTAGGTGATAAATAGTACGATTGCTAAAAGGGCATTATCCATATTTAAAGTAAAATTTTGTTAATATTTGTAAAGAAACAATCAGCCACGTACTTTAACAAAACAGGATTGATTTAGTGAAAATGAGGTTATTAATAGTTAGAGTTGGAGAACCATCGATAAAGAAGATATTGATATACTATAATAAATAGTTTTAAGAATAATTACATACGTGTTTCTTTCTAGTTAACCGAAAAAAAATCTTTATCCCTTTTTTCTAAGACTGCAATTATTACAGGAGCAAATATTGTAAAAAAATGTAGTTTCAAAAACTATCGATAATTCAAATTATCGATAAGTATTCACATTTACTTAATTATATTAGAAGAAGCATAGAAGAAGAAGAAATCAAGTAGGCCTAACCAAATTATCATTGTTTATATCCTTTCAGCGTCCTTACAATTCTATTTGGTAATATTTTAATATTTATGTTTGAAGCAAGATTTATATAGCTAATAAATGGATAATAAAGAAGAAGAAGCAATGGAAATTGATGACCCACTTCCAGTCTCTCCAATAATAGAAAGGCAGTTCGTAGAAATATATAATTATTTATATACTAAAGTAAATGTAGATAATTGGAAAATGAACACATTTACCGGCAAATGTATACACTTACCAAACAAACTGGTTAGTAAAGATAAAAATTTCAAAATAAATCAATATGTATGCTTTTGCCAGAGAATGTGCACATTCACCAACGCTCTTTGATAAAAGTAAATATCAATCATTCTTTTACGAACGATGTTTGGATTTTATTATTACACGGTGAACTAACGTGGCCCTTAGACGATTTCCTATTCTTCAGGCACATTTTTTGGTACCGTACTTTTTCTTACGGTTCTTACGGTAGCTTGTTACCTCTTCCTTTGATCATCAGGGATTATATTTCAATTTTTCTTAAAGATTTTTAGGTTTAGAAATTTCGGTAATTGATAAAAATTTCTATTGACGACATCAACACCTTACTTGAACTTACCGCATTTTTCACTGTTGCATGTTAGTAAATGTATACCTACATTTCTCTCTCTAATTAACAAATGTATGTATTTCTGTAATGGTTGAGAATAAGACCTACGTATAGGAACATTTATGCTTTTTTTGGGTCACTGAGTATGTACCTGAAAAATGTATATTCTCCTGAACCACCCTGTATATGTAAATCGTTAATATCAATTGCAATTTTGCAAATTCTTTTTAGAATTCCAACTGAAGACCGTATGGTAGTAGAAAATGCTCAGAGCATTGTCATTTTGGATGACGAAGATGAATCAAATCAGACCAAAACAAATGAGCCTTCTGAACAAAAAAATGATACAGACGGTGAAATTAAAGAAATAATTGATTTAGTCGATAAACCGAAATCTCTACGTTGTCTGAATGTTAGCTGCTCTGGACTCTGCTCAGAATTTATATATGCTCCAGATTTTTGTTTGTCCTCATACAGGTAGTTAAAATTGAGAGACAAAAACTTAGCAACCATAAAGTCTTATTTTTTTAGAGTGAAGAAATCTTCTAGCAATAAAGCTGAAATTTGCATGAAATGTTATTATGATTCTGTGCAAGAATTTGACAAATTAGCAACGTGTTTAAAAGATGGTACCCATTCTATAATATTATAACACACATATATCAAAAGAGATTTTCAGGAGAATTATTATTTGATTTGGAAGTTCCAGTTGTTAACGAAACTTTACAAATTGATGATTCAGATGAAGAAGATGAAGATGTCAAGTCGATTGAATTTATTGCTGATAACAATTTTACTTTCATTTCTGAAAATATTGAGAGCATCTTAAGGAATACTATTGATGAACTAAATATGCCAGAGCATGTCAATAAAGAGAGAAGTCATTTGGAAGAGGAAGTCAGAAAAATAGGAGGTGATCGATGATGAATTAATTTGAAACGATTTCTCAAAAACAATTTCTAGAGGGTTATAGAAACGCATCCGTTGAAGCGAAGGCTATTAGGCAGACATTGGACCGAATTCAGATTGATTTGTATAATCAATTTAGACCTGAAATAAGGAATCTTAAAGGAATAACTATTTTAGATGATTTTTCAATTAGTAATGATATGCAAATTCGTCCTGGTAATGAAGATTATATTTATAAAAATACATATTAATGAAATTGTATTCATTTAAACAGAAAACGTTCCAGAGATCTTGCCTCGAAAGAGTACCCGAATTATGCAAAAACCTACAATCTTATCCAAAGAAAATTCTTCCAACACAAACTTTGTTCAACCAGTAATAGTCCCAAAAGATTTGCCAGTCACCGTTATCCCGGATAGACCGGAGCCCCGTATTGGTAACCTTTCAATATTTGTGTATTTCATAGTTTTAATTATCATTTTACTTGAAGATGAAATCTATTATATTGCCAAAGAAAATTACCATGCTTCATGGATCAAAGCCCGATTACAACAAATCATTCGTGAAAATATGTCATATAAAGGAGTGTTCTATGATAAAACTCATTACAGATTGGTTGAACTCAAACAACAAAAAGAAAGGATACTTGAAGGGAAATTTGTGGCTTATTTTCATGCCTGCCGTTCTCGTTTAACAGTAGGAACTAGAGTTTTATCTCAATTTAAGAATTTAAATCCTGAAGCTCAGAAACCTCGTAACATACCTTATTACGCTGGAATAGTAGGAGAAAATCCTGTTGAATCAAATAAATATAGGTAAATACATCAGAATTTCATTAAATTTCTGTTAAAATGATTACCTGTATTCTTAATAGGTATTTGATATTTTTTGATATTGGTTACTCCCAATATGTAGACCATACAGGAGTGAACTTAGTTTTTGAAGGAAGCAAGAATGTCTGGGAGGATATGCCTGAGGACTCAAGATCATTTATTCAAAAATATTTGCAAAGTCAGGATAGACCAATGGTAAAACTGAGCACCAATCAGACGGTTCGAGTAGAATACAATGGTAACATGTCGAATTGAATTCATTGATAACACTAGTTTATAAAAAAATATTAATTATAATTAATATTAAATACTTAATTGAATTATTTGAATTCAATATTCAGGAAAATGGTGGTTATGTACAGTCAAAGGCGTAGATTGTTCATTAGTCCGAGTACATTTTAATCAAATCGATCGCTGGGAATGGATTTATCGAGGCTCAACTCGTTTAAGTCCAATGTTCAGAGAAGAGATGGCCGCTACTAATAGACATACTGGTTTAAGAAATCCGAGAAAATTAGGAGCTGTCTGTATAAAATCAATTAGAATTTCATATATAATTATATTTCTTTGAAATAGAACGAGTCAGCTGCAGTGGTCCAATACACTAGAAATGCCGATTTTGTTGAATCAGCTCATAAAGACTTCACTGCTCCACGTACGAGGGCTGTAGCTAGAAAGAGTACCACAAAATTAAATTCAGCTCTACCTACTACCAAATACGCACCGTATTTGCTTCCTTTCAATACAGAAGTGAATATAACTGGACCCGCAAGCAAAGTTATGGTAAATTTTCATTTCTATAACAAAAAATTTGAAATACATAAAGATCACTTTCAAAGTTTTCAACAACTTCATTCGGAGTTTCCAAATTAAGGATTTTTGTTGTGTTGAACTTTTATTTCCTTTTGTTCTGTTCTAGAAATAGAAGAAAGTTTAAGCATTCTATGCTTTAAAGTCTCATTTACAAATTACTTTACTATACATGTTGCAGTATGATATTTCTAAACAATTCTGTTCTAGTACTTCACTCCAAGGAATCAGCAGGTACAAAAACGCGAGTATACTCGTCACGAATGTGGTCCAGATTGCAAATCCTATCTGACTCACAATTTCACAAAACTACGAGGCCACAATCCGTTATCCAAACCTTTATTATGTGGTTGGGCCAGGATGACATTCAAAGATAAATTTCGAAAGAATATTGTGTATAAAGCTCCTTGCGGCAGAATGATTAGAAGTATTAGTGAAGTACGATTTTAACACGTTTTAAGCCTAAAAGTATATGCATATTTATTTTTCCTGTAGGTTCACAAATACCTCAGAGCAACAGAAAGTGAAATGACCGTAGATCTATTTGATTTCAATCATATGGTTAGATGTTTAGCCGACTTTAAAGTGGAATGTAATCCCGATACTGGAGATTTGTCCAAAGGTCTTGAGCAGGTCCCAATTCCTGTAATTAATGGGTTTAATAATGACGTTTTGGATTTCTCCAATTACTCCAATATACGGGTTCCCATGAAGGGCGTTTATATGAACTTAGACGAGGAATTTTTATGTGGGTGTGACTGCGACGACGACTGTGCAGATAAATTAAAATGTTCGTGTTGGAAATTGACATTGGATGGCATAAAATATTTAGGAAAAAATGTAGATCCTTTATCGGTAGGATATACTTATAGGAGATTGCAGGAACAAGTGATTACTGGCATATACGAGTGCAATTCCAGGTTATATTACATATAAGACAAGTCATTAAACTAACAATCTTTTATTCTAGATGTAAATGCTCTTCCACATGTTTAAATCGTGTCGCTCAAAACCCAATGTCACTTAAACTTCAAGTTTTCAGAACTGTTGATCGAGGTTGGGGCATTCGTTGTGTAAACGACATTCCTCAAGGTACCTTTGTATGCATTTACGCGGGTGCTTTATATCCCGAACAAACGGCAAATGAAGATGGATTGCAATATGGAGACGAGTATTTTGCAGAATTAGATTATATAGAAATTGTGGAAAAATATAAAGAGGAGTATGAAGAAGAAGCATTGGAAGATGAGGAATTTGAGAAAGAGAAAACGCCACCGAGAATGGAGGAAATAAAAAGAACGAGTTCAGGGAAAAAAGGTAATGGTAGCTGGTCTATGTTTAAGAGAAGTATTTCAGAAAGTATTTCCAGGCATGCTTATGATGATGATAATGATTTTACACTTCGGTTCTCACGGATGGTTAATGTAAAAACAACAGATGAAGGCATCAGGTAGATTACAATTTTAATTTAAATTTTTGAAATTAACTTCTAATGCAAATTCAGGTCGAGGTTGAGGAAACGTAAAGAAGAAGATGAAAAAAAACCAAAAGAAGAAGAAAGCAAAAAAGATAATAAAAATGTAGAAGTAAAAGAAGACAAACATAATGAGGAAGATCTAAAAACAGCTTCTGAAAATATACCAGACAATTTAGATACTGTCACGATCAGTGATGATGAAGATGGTATGTTAAATGATATTGTCATCAAAAAAGATATGCCAGTAATTTTTTTTAGATGGGCGCGAGGTATTAAGTTTCAATCCTATGTCTAAAAACGTGGACGATCGAAAGTCCAAATACACTTCTGTAAGACAACTGTTCGGTCCTAATGAAAAAGACAATATTTATATCATGGATGCAAAGACTACAGGAAATATAGGTCGATTTTTAAACGTGAGTATACATAACAATCATTTTAAGGGTCATAAAATAGAGATTGTTTTTTAGCACTCATGTTCTCCAAACGTTTTTGTTCAGAATGTCTTTGTAGATACCCATGATTTGAGATTTCCATGGGTTGCTTTCTTTTCGTCACAATTTATACGGGCAGGTACTGAATTAACTTGGAATTACAATTATGATATTGGAAGTGTTCCTGGACGAGAACTAAAGTGTTATTGTGCTTCATTGGAATGTAAACAACGGCTTCTATAAATATTTCTTAATAAAAAATACACTGCGTTAAATATTTTTAGAGTTATTATTCTCCTAAACGTTATTTATTTACATAAAAAGTGAAATAGGTCTAGTTCAAGAAAGCTGACCTATACGTATCTATTTCACTCGCTATCACAATACAAAATAGTCCTATGAATATGTACAAATCGTCCCAGTAGAGGGGCTAGATCACAAATTTAAGATCACCTAATCAGTAATAGTTTTATATGGAGCGAAGAGTTAAATGCCACCACAATGGTGTTCCATGGCTTCAACTTGGAACAGCTTTATATAAAAAAGATATTCATTTCTTAAACAACTAACATGTGGATCGATTCGGAAAAATAATCTGGAATGTTCTGCTTTTTCTTAATAAACGTCCTTTAAATGCTAGGAAACAGACATGCAAGAGATCAACTGTTGACACAACTGATTGTACACAAAATGGTCTCCGGAAATCCTTCTGACCTTCAGTCCTTTCGAATCCTTGGGCCGATCAATGATTTTTAGTTCGATTTGGATTCCTCCCTCGTATTCTAAACTCAAACGATCGTTGCTTGCTTCGTTAGAACTGACCAGTAATTGTTTGGGGGGAATCTGGTCGTTTATAGTCCTTTTTACCATTTCCATAATGTCGTTAGATTGGAGCTTCGAACAGGCATCGTTCAAGTCCAATTCAAACGATCCAGAGTTTTTGTGAAGATTTTTGGTGTCTGGATTTGTGGGATCGTTTAAATTATATTTTTGGAAAATTTGGAAATTCCCAGTTTGTCCACCTGGAAAACATTACTTCATGTAAGTACATATTTTGGATTTATAATTCTAATATAATAATAATTTACCAGCATTGCTCAATTCTCGGTGAATAGTATCGATAGCTCGATTCCTATAATCACCCTCAAAAGCGTGGCTTGATTGAGTATTCGAGCTACTGCTCGGACTCTGATTGCCTATGCTCACACTATCGTTAGACAATGAGTCATCTGAATAACAGGAACTTTTATCCGAGTTCCTTCTCAGAAAAAACTCCTCGGAATGATGCGATTCCTCCAATGCCTTATTCGTTTCGTTTTCTTGACTCGTTTTTCTTCCAATTCCTCTTGTTATACTGGGGGTGTTCTCTGATGGTTCAGAAATAATAAAAGAAGGTATCTTAGATATTTTTTGATTATCCAAACTATCGAGAGAATCCTCAGAAGTGTCAGAACCGGCTACTAAAGTCACTTCGCTGCCTAAAACATCTGTAACAGAGATTTGAGGGTGGCCCTGGATGTCTCCTTTGCTCTGGAAAGGTGATAGTTGTTGAGCGGCCTCTTCTTGGATCATGTCCAATCCTGGACTGCCCGGATTGCTTATAGGAGAATTTGTTAAACTTCTATGACTGTGAACATTTAAAACGTGCATGTGATGCGGCACCTGGTGTAGGAAAGTCGGCTGGCCAGTATACGGGGAGGACATTTGTAATGATGAAGTAGTGGTGTCCATTTTTGCATCTTCATTGGGGTTGTTCATTTGTAAATTCACCGAAGGCGTTCCTTGGGTGATTGATCCACTTCCTGTTGTATTTAAACCGCTCAAACCTATTAAATAAGAAGAAATAATATTTAATTAAATTTTGAATTCTTGTTTTTTTATAATACCTTGGGTTATTGATGATACACTATTGCCAGATGTAACGGTGGAACCGTACTGGCCAAAAACTGGTGATGGATTCGAATTTAAAAGTGGATTCAAAATCGGTGCAGTGCCACTGAATATATTAATCCCAGTAACCTAATGAAATTCATTGGCATTAGTATAAATTTCTATCATAACTATTAATTTATTTTTACCTGTCCAAAAGATTGCACTAAAGCTCCCGAAACTAAAGTTTCGGATTGCAGACTATGATCTCGAATGGGATATTTAGAATAGTCGGGCAAAATATTTTGTTCAGCTGCTGCATAATATTGGTGAATTGGTGAAGTTCCCTCGGAGGCCAACTGGTGTCGATGCGACTGATCAGGCACTATTTGATGTATTGGTGATCCTAAAATGTATCCCAATAAACAATATATTTTAGAAACCTTTTTAAATTGTGTACATTACTTAGAACTTTCACATTTTCTAATGCATTAATGTTGAATCTAAATTGGGGTTAATTTTATGTTATTACTTACCAGGAATTGATCTTGGTGGACTAGATCTATTCTGAAGACCTCGTTGTAGCCGCTGACATTCCTGTTGAGGCGTTGATGGGCTCAAAGTTCGAGAATTACTTGCCGAACCTTCACTACCTCTTCGAACCGGTGAAAATCTTTCTGCAGATTTTTGTTCTCTTCCTAAATGATTGAGTTAAATAAACCAATTATTTTCAATATGTACACTAAATAATACAAATAATAAAAAATACTAAATAATACAAAGCGTGTGTTCAAGCACGAAGACCTACCTAACTCTTGAACAGTGGGCAACTGGGGCCTCACGTGTCGACTGTGCTTCCGCTGAGGCAGTATTGAAGGCATGTAATTACGTTTCATGCGTGCCTCCACTTCCATCACGAGCTCAGGTGGTATTACTGATAATTAAAGTGCATGCGAAAATTATAAAAAAAATCAACAAAAAAGCAAAAAATTAAATTATCGAAAAAAAGCATAAAAAATACAACTACAAAACATTTATAGGTTTACTTATGGGTGTTTTTGAACCTCACCTGGAGGCCTTTCAGTGACTGTTAAAAGTCCAGTTCTTCTAGTTCGACTCCCTGAAGCTGAACTCGATTGAATTGAATGAACATCTTCTGGATTAGCCATAGTGTGACGTTTACTATTACCTCTACCTTGTAAATATCTTAAAAATGCTCAATAAACTTCTGAACAAAACTGAGAATGAATTATATCATTTATCATACCTAGCGGCAGCTAAATCATCAAACTGTTGACTATGATCCATTCCCTGCATTCCCGTTCCACTACTCAAACTGCTAGGATTTCCACTCGAACTTGTTGACATCATGGAAAGTTGCTCATGAGATCCTGGTACTCCCCAGCTCATATGCAAGTTGACACCACCATCTAAAATTTGCACTTGTAAATATTGGGGTAATTAAACACCATGTTAAATTACCTGATGCCCTTCGACCGAAACCACCAACACTCATTACAGTAGGAGGTTTCAATAAATGAGGATCTTTGCCACAGAAATAATGTGCATTTTGTTGACCAAATATAGGTAAATGCAAATTAATATTCGGCAAAAGTTTAGTGGGATCAGAGCATTGGTCTTGTGAAGACATTTGTCCCATGTAATGTTTTTCCAGGACCTAAAATAAACGATGTAATTAATTTTACAAAAGTACAAGATTTCTAAAAGAAAATTGACAATTTTTGAACAACATAATCCTTACTTGCTCATGAGCGGAATCACCAGGCCCGACAGTGTGTCGCCTTACAGTTAAATATTTATCACCATTGGAAGAACAGCTGCTGTAGCCTGTTGAATACGAGGGAATGGCCAGAGAGCAAGTATCGTCACTTTGGGCGTCCAAATCCATATCTCCGAACTTTTCCAGAGGCTGTCCCTCTACATCTCCGGCAAGGTAAACTGCAGGAATTGTTGGCATGGACACGAAAGGAGAGCCCGCATCTTCGCCCTCTTGAAGGATCATTCTTCGTTCAGTGTCTTGATTTGGTATACCCCCACTACCTCCACCTCTATCCCCGCGTAAATAATCGTCATTGAAACTTTCTCGACGCCAATTAAATGGTGCGGAATCGTTATTGGAATATGATTCATGGAAACTGAAAAATAAATAAATATCCTATTAAATCTCTTAAAATATTACGTTTTTTTAAATAAATACCTCTCTCTTCTCCACGCACTTCTGGGACTCTCATTTTGTTGAGATGTGAATTCTAGTCGTTCTTCTGGAGTAACTGGAGAAGCTGTAGATGAACTAGGGCACATAGTCAGTTGTTCATTAAAAGACTCGCTTCGTTCAGTAAATTTCGCATTGCGAGCTTGCAAGTGGGTTGCTATATTTGATGCCTGAAAGCCAAATAAGTAGGTATTATAAAATTATTGTTTCTAATACAGAGCAAATTCCATGCTGTATGGACTATATAACAAATAACCTATGAAGGTATAAACAAGGCAGTACTGTTAAAGCCTTTATTTATCGGTTTCATGAATGGTTGACGCATAAGTGTAAAGGTTTTAATACTTATGCCTAATATTAGTTCTTAAAATAAAGTCAAACAATCCAACAACAGGGAGACCATTCTGAATTATAGAAAAATCTAACCTTATACTCTAAATTCTCCCTTCGCCTAGCCACATTGCTTTGGAAATTCATAGTACGTCTCTTTAATTTGTCCAACAATAAATGGTAGATGGCATAAATGTGGTCAAAGGTATTGACTTCGATGGATCGGGCAATGGCTGCCCGATTAACTCCAGGCAATTGGAGCATATGATCAATAACGGTGTTGTTCAATTTTTGATCCTCCTCTATATCAATGGTCAAAGGCTGTTCTGTGTCATTGAGCCACTTGTGCTTCAAAATCTGTGACATTGTGAACCGTTTTTCTGGATCCACGACCAACATATGTCTTATAAGGTGTTCGCAGTCTGTAATAAAATAGGAATGAACTCAAATGTTATTCAACTGTCATGAGAACTATATCGAAATAACGGTTTTCAAAAATTTTTTGTCCTTAAGGAAGAAAGTTACTGATTTTATGAAACAAAAATCATTTAATGACATATTGTATTCAATAACTTTATATTGTATTTCATAATGCGCATTCATTATGCAGGCCAGAAAATCGATAATGTTATCATGGAAAAAGCATCCATAACTAACACTCGTTGCAATTATTATCTTTCTGTATCATAGTAATGCAATTTATACATTGGGATCATTGATATTCTAGACCAGGGATCGGCAAAGCAGTGGCAGCATGGTTATCCAATTTTGTTTTATAGTATTCGCAACTTTAGTTTGAACTTTTGTTATTATTACAATACAGTGTTTGCGAGTTTTCTGCACTCCTCAAATATGTTCGTGTTGATCAAAATGCTGCCGACACCTGCGGTAGATTATATAATTGTAAATTGGGAAATCATCAAACAGGATCTCTCAGATACAAGTTCAATTTGTGTTACGAAAACACTTACAATTAGATGAAGTAAATATTAAAATAATAAAAAATATTCTGACTTACCTTGTGACATAAAATATGGTATCCTAAATTTCCCTTCGATCACAACGTTTCTGAGAGCTTGTAAAGTGTTACCATCGAAAGGTAACGAACCGCATACTAAAACGTACACGACTACTCCTAAACTCTAAAACAAAGAAAGATACACTTCCTCATTTGAAATCTCTTATTTTACTGTATTGAAGCTAACATACCCAAATGTCTGCTTTGGGACCATCATACTTAAGTCCTTGGAACAGCTCAGGTGCAGCATAAGGGGGTGAACCACAAAAGGTAGTAAGTAAATTTCCTTCAGTGAACTGATTGCTAAATCCAAAGTCTGCCAACTAAAAAACAAGTTTGTAATTATATTTTTTTTGAACCGGTTTTGGAAGAAGGTACTACAAGGTTATTTTACTGTTGAACATGCCACAAAATCAATGAGTTACTCGATTTTTAAAGTAACATTAGAATTAAATTTGGCACAATTTCAAGCCTAGGGGATGATTTCCGTCCCACATTCTCGCATGTGAGACAACTGAAATAGATTGATTACACCTCAGAACCAATACAGAAAATTATGAAGTGGAAGACCTGGATTGATTTCACTTGAAACCAACTGTATGACAACCATTTTCGAAATGCAAGAACGTATTGCTCACAATTACTCAATTCTACATATCATTGTCAGAATTGAGTTATAAACAAAAGTTTAATCTGACAACGTCGCACTTTCCTTCTATTTACATATTTATATACAGGATAACTAATCGAAAACAAAACAGGGGTATTTTAGGGTACTTAAAATAATTTTTTAATAGACCCGTTGATTTACGTTCTAATCGGTGTCCCGTTTTGTATCTTGGACTCTGCTGCGCTAACCACTTTCCAGGGGCGAGGTCAACCTGTAAAATATTAAATGAAAGGGGGGAGAGGAAGGGGGCGAGTGGCACATTATTTTAAAACCCTTGAAATTTTCTATGTAATAGACCTGAATTTTTAAAGTGTAAATTGATGACGGTAGTGTAGAAATCGAGCTTTGAAATAAAGTGATAAACCTCTAGAAGTGTTTGCTAGGCAAAAATTATTTAAATGACATTTGATTAATTCCACATTTTAATAGTGATTTATCGAGACATCTAATTTCGGTAAATTACATTTGAATATGTTCAATTGAAAAAATTATCCTCATTTTTTCTCAAACTGGTAAGCTTGCAATTAAAAAATTATTTATCAATTTCAATTTTATTCACATAAATAAAATTTTGATAAGAAACAATTTCTAATTTTGAATTATTGATGGTGACTGTAACATATATTATTATTTCGCTTTATATTTATTTCTTCAAAATTTCTTATATATCTATTACTGTATTGTAAATTTAATCAATAGCTGAAAACGTGGAAATCATTGCTCTTTTTTTGGAAATAATTAATATGCCAATTTAACAACTAAGAGATTTAACCAATGTCAAAATGACTCCATCGCAAGTATGTAATAGTAAAAGTAAGTTCAGAAATTTTAGGATATTGGGTCTATAGTGAACAAAAAACGAGTAACGGAAAATATAGTTATAAATAAGACATTCGAGTAAAAGTTTAAATGATTTTAAATTAGATTTCAATCTATACTTTAAGAGGGAATGAGAGGAAATGAAATGATACTTATTATTTAATTGAGCATATAATGGACAATTAATGAAATGCAATTTTTTTTGCAATTGGGTGCATACTACCATTAAAATGTGAAATTAATTAAAAAATATTTTAAACATTGTTGCTTAATGAACACTCTATTCAGTATTGGAGTTTTTAGTTTATTCGAGAGCTCGATTTCTACACTACTATCGACTTAAAGTTTAAAAATTCAGGGTTATTGCACAGAGAATTTCAAGGACTTTAAAATAATGTGTCACTTGTCCCCCTTTCCATTTAAAATCTCAGAGGTCAATTTCGTCCCTGTAAAGGGATTGGTGGAGTCCGAGAAAGTAAATAGTGTCCAGTTTAAACGGTAATCCGATGACTCCGAACGTTTCCTTAAAAAATTACTCTAAGTACTCTAAAATACTTGTGTTTAGTTTTCGATTCGAGCGACCTTATATACATATATACACATACCAATAACTGTCTTGAGAACATTGAGGAGGAGGAGGGGGAATTTATTATACATATACTTGCCTTGATATTCATATTATGATCTAACAGCAAATTTTCAGCCTTCAAGTCTCTGTGCACCACTCCATTGGAATGACAGTAGCTAACAGCCGAAACAATTTGTCTAAATATTCTTTTCGCTTCGCGTTCGGTCATACGACCTTTTACGGCCAAATGATCTGAAACGAAAAAACTGGCTAGGGCCAATTGCAATTGTTAAAAAAAGAAATTAATTACCAAAAATTTCCCCATTGCTAGCATATTCCGTTACCATATAAATGTTTTGTTCACTTTCCATCAACTGATACAGTCTGGTGATGTGCGGATGTCGTAGTTTTTTCAAAATTGCAGTCTCTCGAAATATTTTCGTTAAATTCTCCTCGTCCAGAACAGTCTTATCAATTATTTTTATAGCCACCTTGAAAATAAAAATGAGGAAATATAATAGAAAATTATAGGAATATTGTATATTTGGGTGCGAATTCAATTAAAAGCGTCCCGTCTAGGGAATGGATTTCATGTGTTATCGACACGTGACCGAAGTTCAATTAAATAATTTAATATTTCATCAGGTGGAAATGGGAAAACGTGTTTTCGTGCGTGATTTTTCAAACCAAATTCGTCATCAAATTTATTAAAGCAGGCTTTGTTTCTATAAACAACTAAACCTTTTGGGAAAAAAATCAATTTAAATGTCCCCTTTCTAAAAACTAATAGAGGGTTTTCAGACTTCATGTTACCGATACACTCCGCATGGCAAATTCAAATAAATTAATTGAACAACAAACTTGTCAAATAATTCGAAATTAAGTCTTATTATCTCACGTAAAGATTAGATTTTTGCATTAAACCTAATAAGTAGTTACTGGTAAACAAAACAACTGAAAAGGAAAGTGTTTTTTAAGACATAAGCCTACTATGTGACTACAAAGACACGAAGGACGATATGTGTTTTCTTAGAATTGAACCATCGAAAAATCTAATAACAGAGGACGTAGACCTTTCAAGGTTGATTTGATGTTCCTATTTCGAATTCTAGAAGGCCGTAAGCGAGAAAAACAAATATTTTTGACGATCCTACGTTTAGATGTAGTTACCTTTGTACGAGTGACGACGTGAGTGGCTAATTTGACAACGGCAAAATTGCCTTTTCCAATCGTTTTTTCCAGTTCGTAGTAGCCAACTCGCACAAGTTTTTCGACAGGAAAGGATGTGGATTTTCCGGACATAATTTAACACAGTTCTGGACGCGAACACCATGAAAATCGTTCACGTTCACACGACACTGCTTCACTGAACGTCAAATTTGGTTGGGGAAAAACTGGAAATTTTTGGACTCAAGAAAATAACATTTTCCACATTATATTCAGGCAATAATACGCCTATTCCCATCTAAAGAGACAGACTTCTCTCGACGACCACGACACGACTGTCAACTTTTCGTCAAATGACGTCACCCGACCGATACTCGAAACGAGATAAATCGTCCAAACGAATTTATTATGAGGGACATCATAATCGGTCATATGATGAATAACTTATAATGTTTATTTGAACATGGCATTTTACCTTTAGTTTTTTTAAATCAAATTATACGACGTGACGTCAATCGGAACGAGTAATTTTATTAAATGTCATCTGTCGACATCTCTCAAACAAGTGTGCAACTAATGAAATGTCACTTTTCTTGTCATTAACCAGCTGACATTTTGAAGTCTTTAAACTTTCCTCCTCCATTTTATGAAGAAATAATTGAGAAATCTTTAATATATTTGTGCTTTTCTGTAAAATAAAAAATATTTTCGGATTTTATTAATTTCATAAATTATAAGCAGGATTAGTACATAAAACGTTAAGAATATGTAATACAAGGGCTTAAAAATAACAAGAATAAAATTATTAAAGCATTACATTTTACCTAAATTCAGAAAAATTCTAACTTTATGATTTAATTTTTGGGGTTGCTTATTCTCAAAATTAGCTGCAATAATATTTGTGTAAACATGGTCCATGGTAAATCCACAAAACACTTCTTCTCCAATTGTTTCTCCTTCGTGGATATTAACTAATAATTTTATGCAAACCTTATTGGATTTTCTCCAAATAACTAAGTTTGAATCATCTTCAATATTATGAGTGTCATTCGAATCGTCATATTCAGCGGCATCATCCCGAGGCGGCAATATGAATACACTTTGAGGAATTTCTACTGTACTGTTGACGGTTTGCTTAATTTTTCTTGATTTAATGGTTAAATGGGGTTGACGAGGCGGCAGAGATAGCAAACTGGATGGTTGACTCCCAGGAAGAGATGGCAAAGATGTGGGTTGTTTAAACTGAAGAGATAACACTTCTAAGTTTTCACTAATGTCCATCATTTGTTGTTCTTCAACATAACGTTCTTGTTCAGCCAGATCTAAATTAAGGATAGTGATGGTTGTCTGATGTTGAGTAGGGTTTGTAAACTTTATTATTATTTCACAGGGTTGTCCACGCTTTAAGTCACCCACTTTTACCAAACGAACTTCAGGGATATGATAGTAAGCAAACAATTGAATTTTAAATTTAATTGAATTTGGGTTGTATTCAGGTTTGCTTACATTTCTCTCACAGTGTCGGCAACGCAACGATTTTTTTAATAGACAATTGTTTGTGTGCAGGAAACAATTTATCAACTGTAACAGGTTGAGATTCAGGTTGTAACAGTCTTTGTTCAATTGTAGTAACTTCTAATAAATCTATTTCCTGGGTAAAAAATTTGTCAGGTAATTCTTCGACTTCAGTAGTGGCAGTTGAGGATTCAGGCAATTTCGGTTTCCTCAACATTGCATGGGGTATATCTGGAATACCAATACGCTTTCGTAATGCAGAAGCAGTTATCCCAGTTCGATCAGTATAACTGACAAACTTTCCAAACTTTTTTTTCTTGTCATTTTCCTTCTGTTGCTTCTGTGATAGCATTATTTGCTTGTAACTGTCCAAAAGTTCTTGTAATCGATTGCTATGGACGTTCTCCCTCTCTGGCCATCCTCCAGTAGGTGAAGTCTGATCGGGAATGCCCACATCTCGCGAATTCCAACCGCAAAAGTAACAACTTAAATAGTACGTTTTCTTAGCAGGTGATTTGGAATCATCTGGATTAACTACACCTTTGGAAGCTATTCTAGTAGATAAATCTTGTTGACAACTAGGACATATGAGACAATTGGCACATTTATTCTTTTTCACTTTGGCTTCGGCGGAAGGGATGTTTTCCGAGCACTTTCCACAAAAAATCGAGTCGACTTCCGGACATACACAAAACCCGCAACGCAGCTGGGAACAATGACGGCAAAAATACAGATTTGGAAGGGACTTTAATAGACCACAAGTGCAAGCGTAACGAACATATTCCGGCCCTGTTATGTAGGACATTGTAATTAAAACAGTTCAAAATATGTATATTCTTCGATTTAACTGAATATGAGTCATTGACAGCAGAGCTACACTGACAAGCTATGAAATATTAAAAAAATTGCATGAAATTGACAGTTCAGGTTTGACAGTTTTGACTTTACCGATATAAAAGGCAGGGTTACGAGATGGTAATCGTCTTTCTCGTTTCAACATCGATAATACAATTCAATTCAATTTCCAATAATGTAAATAAATTTAGAAGAATTTTTAATTTTAACATTTTGTAATCAAAAATACAAAAACTTTTCGACCATATACATATGTAAATGTATATGGTCGAAGCAAAAACTATAGATTTTGCCCATTACTAATCAGTGACTACAAAAAATAAAATGTCAATAATGTCAAAGTCAAAAAGATTCAAATCATTGTTAAAACATGGCTGCCGCAACCGTGCAACAACAAAATGTTAATGAATATTTAACGAAGAAACAAAAAGAAAGCCCTAAGGATTTGATACCAGAATGGGCTGCCTTAGAGGAGCTCCACAACAAAAAGTAAGATCATATTTATGTTTAGTTTTTAACCTAAATTTATCACTACAGTTTAGACCTAAGATTGATTTTTAAACATTTTTAGATTATGGCATCAGTTAACATTGAAACTTCTAGTCCTGATTAAGAGGCCTGAACTACAAAAAAGTGACAATCTTTTGCAGTTGTACAACAATTTTATACAGACTTTTGAGAATAAGTAAGTTTCAGTTTTGTTTTTACACACCTTCTTTATTGGGACTTTGTGTTTCAGAATTAATCCCTTGTCTTTGGTAGAAATAATAGCTATCGTCATAGAACAATTTAAAGATCACAAGGAAGCCATAGTTTTCTTAGAAAAAACTGAACCTAAAGTTAAAGTAAATCCTGATGCTCAAAATTTGTGCAAAGGTGATTGCCCTTGAAACATTTTTTTCTATAAAATAAGGCTGCTGTAGTTCTTGCAGGACAACTGTACTTGGAAAAACTCCAAGATCTTGAAGCAACCAAGAAAATAATAGAGGAGGTTGAAGCTACTTTAGATAATGCGGATGGAGTGACTCCAGTACATGGTAGGTTCTATTTGTTGGCCTCCCAATATTACCGCATCCAAGGTGATCACGCCCAATACTATAGAACTGCATTAAGATACTTAGGTTGCATAGATTTAGACACACTCACTGAAGAAATTAAAATGCAACATGCCTTCTTTTTAGGCTTAGCAGCTCTATTGGGTAAGAGTGGCTTAATTAGAATTCATTCAAATTAATACAAATTTACCTTATTTAGGTGAAGGAGTTTATAATCTTGGTGAACTTCTTGCCCATCCAGTTTTACAATCTTTAAAAAATACGGAAAATGGTTGGTTGGTAGACTTGCTTTATGCATTTAATTCTGGAGATATAAACAAATTTGAACAAATGAAACCCAAGTGGGGTGCCATAGCAGATTTAGCGGCACAAGAACTGTTTTTGCGTCAAAAAATCTCCCTTTTATGTTTAATGGAGATGACATTTAAGAGGCCCTCGCACGATCGTCAACTTACATTTGCAGAAATAGCTAGAGAAACTAAACTGCCCATTAACGAAATTGAATTGTTGGTCATGAAAGCCTTGTCTCAAGGTCTTGTCAAAGGAGCCATTGATCAGGTGATTTTTTTGCAACACAAAGGATAGTTTTTAACTAAATGGTCTTTCTAAAGGTTTCCAGTACAGTGAACATGACTTGGGTACAACCAAGAGTTTTAGATAGAAGTCAGATAGCCACAATGGTTGCTAGATTAAATGAATGGTGCACCCATGTAGGCAGTATGGAAAAATTGCTTGAGGAGAAGGCTAGCGAGATTCTCACTCTTTAGATATATACATGTATTTTTTTAAGATCGAATAAATATTTATCATTAATTAATAAGAGGTATAATTCTTGAAACGTAATACAAATATATTTAATAAATCTTTATTTATAATAATATATAAAACTGTAAATTAATGTCATTTTAAACGGACGGAATCGTGGTTAAAAATGCATATGATAACGTCATTTTCCTCTTAAAAATGGCACTTGAACCCTATAGGAATTTAATTTTTCAACCTGAATTACTTTTCATTTTAAGGCACTTCACTTGAAAAAGATTCCTTTCAATCAATAATACTTTCATTATAATACCGTAGACCTAAGATTGGTAGTTAAAATACAATTCGTTTATGTATGTATATGGGACATTTGACAAACATTTATGTATAAAAGAAAGATACTAACTTTTTTAAATATCACATTATCGTAACAGGAGTAAAATATAATTTTGTACCGAGAAAAAAGGCAATTATGAGCACCAAATTTATCTTAAAGTTGAGTCGTAATGACCGATTTTCTAATAATTGCAGTTTCCGTAGTGTTCACTTTAGCCACAGACGACGATAGTACCTCCTGAGATACAAGCCAAGGAGATAATTTACTTAAATTCGGGCTTTTTGGAGTTAAAGACTTGTCGCTATCTTCATTCGACTACAAAAATATTTCGTATGTAACATATTTTAAAAATGTAAAGAATAATACCTCTGTGGAACTGTTGCTAACATTTTTATCACTGCTTTCAACTTCTGTGGCATCTTCAGCGTCATTATCATTGACAAATGGATTATTTTTATTGAACGACACTCCATTAAATGGATTTAAATGTTCCTGCTGTTGTTGTTGAGGTTCATCACCATTCATATAATTTGCAAAAGGATTTTTTGTTAAATTCTTTTCCTGATCTTTCTCTTCCGTGGAATTATTTACTTGGCAAACTTCTATTTAGAAAAAAATTTGATTACGAAAAATTGGTTATGAAATGACAATAGAAACTAGCCTAGTTTTCCATCGTTCATGGCCTGACCAAAGAACGTTACCGTGATGGGCGTCGTACATCGTTTAATGGGCTCTTTCATTGGTTCGATGCTGGGCGGGCCGCTTACTGTAAGCGTCAATTTATCACCTCCCTAAAAAATTAAATTTCATATAAAATATAGACCGATGTACAGATATTAAAATATAACATTTGTCCAATAGAACATTATTTTATTAGAATTAACACATTTTTTTTTTTTAATTTGAATAAGGCCAAAACAAATTGAAATTTAGTCTTTTTTAAAAAGTCTTGATCAAACGGCAATAATAGCTTCAGCTTTTTGTTTACCGGTTTGTAAGTTATGTCTGTTTTGTGAAATTAAATAGCTTCTCTCTCACTTTTGGTCTTTTTCTCATCTTTATTGTTGGTCAATGGAATTTCGTCGCGAATAATATATATAGCCCAATATCAAAAGAGATAACACTAACAATAATAATAAGTAATACGTACAAACACAGAAAATTTTAATTTCCATAGCCAATAATTAATGTCAATGTCAAAATATTGAATGGACACTTAAAAATTTACCGGTGACTTATAGGTAATAGTAATGTCATTGTGATATTGAATAATTTACAAAATGAAGAATTGTTACCCAGTGTAACGTGGAAATTTTGAAAGAAATCACAGGGAGCACATATCACAATATATTTTAAAATACTTACAACAGCAATGAAAGTAGCTGCATTTTGGTTTTCATTTTCTTTTGGGGCTTGAACAAACAATTGATTTGTCAATTTGGAATTCTGTTGTAGTTCCTCTTCCAGTTTTGCTAAAAAATTCGCATATTTAAATGTCTAAACTGATAATACTAAATTTACCTTTGAGAATATTACATTTTATTTGGCCCGGGGGTAAAGGCTTGGCAGTTCCAGTAGCTTTTGTTATATTATTAGGAATTTCAGCGGGAAGCGATTTTGAACCACTAGCGTTATCCGTTTCTATTGTTTCCAAAAGAAAATAGTAATTTTACAAAAGTGGGTATTTATATAAATTGTACATTACCTTCCAGTTTATTTCTGGATTCGTCTCGAGCTACTCCAGACATTGATTCTTTTGCGAGGCTTTTTAATAGGAAGTCCAATTGACTATCAGCATTAGAAGATACCGGGCTGATAGCTGGCTTATTGGCCATAACTTTATTACGCGTTATCGAGTTAGTCTTGCTACTACTACTGTCTGATAGGGCGGGGCTGTTTAAATTTGAAAATCAATCAATTCTTTCTATTTACTTTTTTAACTATACCTATAGGAACCACAAGCTATGGAGGATTTTCCAAAGGAATTTCGTCCAACTGAACCTTTTCCAAAACTACCATTTAATGCGTGCAAACCTATAGAGATTGGACCTACAACAAATATTTTTTATTTGGTTCGATTTGTAATAATTATTTTTCTTACGAGTGGGTGAAGATGGAACAATAGGTAAGTCGTCTTTCACTTGACAATAAAGCGACTCCTCATCGCTTTCGTGCGATTTTCTAGACCTAATGCTTTCAGGTGAGCTTGCCTTCAGGGAGGTATCTTTACCACCTAAAATAGTAACACAAATAAGTATTCAAGAAGAACATTGGTTGGTATTATTATTCTTCTACTTTAAAGATACAACTTTAATTTATACCTTCGTTCGCTTGGTTGGCCTGTTGCTTCTGTCTTTCCCTCAATACGTGACTCTGACGTCTTCCATACCTCTGACTCGGTTTCCTTTCCAATTGCACGGTCCTCCTGGCTCGGTTCTGATAGGTACTCTGATACTCAGTACGACCCGAGTACCGAAACCTAGAACCCATTCTAAAAAAGTTCTGACGAGCCGAAGGCCCTTTTACGGGTGCTCGTAAACGGAAGAACCCATGATATTCAACTGCACATTTCCATAAATGTTTGCACGCTTTTTCATTGTGGAGTCTAAGCGAAAACAAATTAAGAGTGCTTTTAGAATTGATAGATTGCTTACGTGAAAATGAAGGTGTGTTCCTGCTCTCGTCCTTCGTCATCATCTTCTACTACGACAAAAGTCAATTTTCTCTTTTTAAAGTTTAACTTGCTAATTTTCGGCCAGAAAAATAGTCCAATTTTTGTATTGGGCTCTTCGAAAACAAGAATTCCTGTAGGGGTCAAACCCAGCTTATATTCCATTGTATCTTTTCCCTGAAGAGAAAATATCATAAGATCTTCGCGACACAACTGCGAAGGAACATGTTAACAGCTTATATTGCAACAGAATCTACTTTTAATTCAATCAGTTTAATTTTAGAAAGAAATCACAAATTAAAAACTTCCTTTTTATTAAACTAATTTATTGCTATTGATCACAATAATTGTAAATAATTATTATTTGTTATTACTTACCAATACGGTATGCATATCCACCCCATACATGTCTAGCCATTTCACTTCATTCAGGTAAGCCTGTTCTGCATTTGCAGGAGTAAGACCTTTGCATTTTTTAAACTCCTCCAAAATATCGATTTCCATTTCTTCCGTCTGATCAGGAACAAACCGGAACTCGGATACTGTAGCCGGAGTATGTTGACTTTCATCATAATCTCCCAGTTCTGATTGCAAAGCATATGCAGCTAGTTTCACCGCAATCTCATAACGACAGTCGAGTTTTCCTTCTAATATGTCTTGTTTAAGTTGTAAAAAAAATTGATAACGTGTGAGTTCTTCTCTTAAGTTATTTGGTTCTGACGAATAGAATTTAACTTTAAGACGAAGCGTATAAGGAGGTCCAACTAAAAATTAGTTTTTGTTTGGTTTTAAAGAGTTTCTTTATGTGATTATAATGGGGTTTTACTTTTAATTTGTTTTTTGATTGTCTTTGTGGGATCTAACCAATGTTTCACGTGATTGGCATCAGTAAATTGCAAACCAAAGTAATCCTTTTCAATTAAGTCTAATGAATAAAAAACTTGCTCGTACAGGTCCCTTGCTTTTGCCTTTTTCTGAAATAAAATTTAGAATTTTATATAAAAATATGCTTTTAATTAATATTACGTACAAGTGATTAATGATGATTGGATATGAAAGCTATTAAAATAAAAATTTGTGATAGAAAAACTGTTAAAACGTGTGAAAATTAAGAATTACCTAACAATAGTGATTAACTTTCTATGTTTATATATTTCTTGTTCCGATTCTCATACTATCTATTATATTACTATTGTTACAGTTCGTATCACAGTTTCAAGGATTCTAGGTGTGCTTTAAGGTGTAAAATCTCCAAGGATCGTCTCTTTGCACAAGACTTAATGTCAAAGTGCTTCTTTTTGAATATTGATAACACTAACAAGGAGTTAAAATGTAGCAAAATTTTAATTTATTGAAGTTTAATTGTTTCAGACCTTCTTAAGTTCTTAAATTGTTTGATACTTACTGAAAGCTCAACACTTAAATCAGTTCCATCCAACAGTATCACTTTGCACTGTATCAGATTCTTATTTGTCGTTTTACTATTTTTGCCGTCTGTACGATCAGCCCCCGCATGCCTGCCCTTGCGACCGCTCAAGAAACGAAACATCACGACGTTTGTTATGGAGGCCCCCTTATGCAATAAGAAAACAACTCACTGACGCCCCCTCGTTGATTTCCTTGGACTCGAGTTGGTTCAGGTCAGTGGGATACGGAATTTTCACAGCCACGTTTCTTACTGAACGCGAATAGTTCGCAGGTGGTCGTTTAACAGGAAAACATAACAGTAGACGCGACAAATCTTATTAGCAGACGCCATTTTTGGCATATATTTCTCATTGACAGACTTTTCTAAACTAATTTGAAGTAACTTGACTGAAAGTTAAAATGTGTTTTATATGTCATTCATATGCTCGAGCAGATGGCGTATGCTTTAATGAATTGACTTGAATGAATATTGTATTGCCTAACTACGACTATTGAGGAATAAATAGTTCTTGTGGATACTAAAAGAATCAGGAAATTTGAATTAACTAAATTAAACTAAAAATAATAATAATAATGATAATAATAATATTTATATTTTAACCATTACCAGCAAACACAGTATGTATATTAATAATACACAAATATTGCTTATTATCGGGTTAATAAATAACAGAAGAGAAGATCTTTTAATTGTCTTAAAACTGAATTTAAGACAAAAAAGACTAAAGTATAATAAATATTTGTAAATTAAATCAATAAACATTAAGTGGTCTGTTATTAGGCCGGATATTCTAATCGTTTTTGTATAATACATTTCCAATATTCCAAATGTCTTAAATCAATACCAATAAAAAGCAAAAAAACATTTCAAAAAGTTAATCGTCCTAACAATCATTACAATGATAAAAAAAATTATATGGCTTCACAATCCGAGTAATTAAGAGCACAATAATGGCTATGTTTTACTTCAAATCTACTAAACAGGGAAGACAAAATAAACAATATAAACATTTACATACATATAAAGAAAGGAGAACAAATATAAAGGTTATCACAATTTTTAAGTATTTAAAATGTAAAATATTGCCTGTATTAAAAAAATATTATATGTAATAGGCAAATAATTAATAATTTTTTTTTCTATTAATGCACTTTGTTTCATATAAGGCTAATTTAATACTAAAACTATTCAGTAAAATTGTTATTGAGCATTAATAATATTGATAAAAGTGTCAATTCAGTCAAAAATCAAGATCTAATATATCGATTTCCAACTCAATTAAAGGCACATACAAAATTATCACCTATCAATTGAAATTCTTGCTATTCAGATATTTCATTAAAATAAATCTTCGTTACAACAACATCTCCAGTGCTCAGTGTTTGAGTGGCAATGTTACAATGATTCTCTTTCGCCTTAATAATATCAGTTTCACTTAAGACGCTTGAAACGTATTGATTTGTAGGTGATAACACCCTGTCTGATTTTAGACCGTTCGCTTTTCGATTACTGTGACAGTTGCAGCAGCATTTTGTATCGTTTTCCACTGGCAATAGGGCAGCCGAAGTTAGTATTGATTCTAAAATATCAAAATAAAAAAAAATACGATGTAGTTTAACACTGAAACGGTTTCCCCAAGACTGAGACTATTGAAAATGGCACTACTTTAGTGTAGTGATACATATACTAGAGCGGAAATCACAAAATACGAAACGGAGCGACAAAATACAAAACCGAAATAGTTTTTTTATTCTATGTGTAGGGATATACCAAAGCGGAAATCGCAAAACTATTTATTTAACATTGACCATTAAAAAACATTGGCCGTCGTTTTTGTATTTTGTCGCTGCGTTTCGCTTTTTGCAATTTCCGCTCTAGTATATCACTACAATTAGTGGATTTTTTTTTGCATCAAAGCAACACCTGACTAACTTAGCTAATTTGTCACCTACCTTTTGACTTACCTAATTTGTCAATTTTATCCAGTCTATCGATTTTATTGTCGTTTAAAATAGAGTCTACCATTTGCATAGACTCGGTCAAACTTGTGGGTTCTGAGTTACGAGGAGATGTCATATCACTATCAAAACTAGGATATCCATCCTCATTGTCATCGTCATCTGAACTGTCATTATCCTTTTCCTGGCCCAAACTTTCTAGTTTTTCTAATTTCTTTGCTACTTTTGCTGATGATTTTAATTTTTCTTTTTCTTCATCGGTCAATTCTATATATCTGTAGTATATAAAACATTTATTTACCTTAATGTTTCAAGTAAAACTGAATAAAGTATAATTCTATAACTATCCCATTAAAGGTAGTGCTTTAAAAAGCAATTTTTCTATGGTTATTTGCTGCTACAGTTCTACTTACAATTAATTACATTACCTTAAAAGTCTCACTTCTCTATTACTCAAAACTACACTTTTAGACACTTGGGCTAGTTTAGCACGTAGTTCTTTAACTTCAGTCTCAGTTTTCCTTTGTCGCTTTTTCATTTTGACCTCATCTGGATTAATATGTAGAAAAACCTAGGATTTTTTATTTATTTGTCACTAAACTGTTGATAAAATAGATCATTTTCTTACTTGTTCTTCACATAATTCCACCATAAGAGCCCTGTTTTCGGGCTTTATAGCATTGACCATCGGATAATAAATTTGATCGCTAACTAAACTCAAAACATCAGCGGAGGCATATAAGATCATTTCTCGTGTCAGAGGCCTCCTTGACCAATATTTTTGATCTCGTCTAAAAATATTAATCTCTATAAGATAGAGACAGAGATATAACTAAATTTTACCTATAAATGTTTTTTAATTGATCTTTTATAGGATTTACTTGGGCTCCATAAATTTCACAAAGCGCATTTAGAGCAACACTTTTTGCTTTATAAACTGGACGTCCTGTCCCTTGAAACGTTAGAACGGCATGCGCTGCTTGTGTATCAAAAACGCAAGTCAAAGTAACAGAAAACTGATGAAAAAGATTTACAGCGTCGTTGCGGCAATCGTGAACAATCTACAAAAAAAATTACATGAAATTGATATTTTAAAGGTTGGAATTTATACTTTAATAACGTTAGGATTTTCCAAGATCTTCTTTAAACCAGCTTCAATCATTTGCGGGCAAGAAATTAAGTCAAAAACATATGCGTACCCCTGCATTGTAGCTATTTGGATCAAAGTCATTTGACCTTTAACACCTAGATTTATACCTTCGCAATCAAAGCCTACAATAACCTTATCTGTCCTAAAAGGCCAGTCATCTGTTACCTAAAACGATTTTTTTTTTCAAAATATTCGTAAAACTAATGATTGGATCTACATACTTCCTGCTTGATATTTCCATTATTTTTCTTCGACATGATATCATCAATAACCATTTGACATTCCTTAACGCTACAAATTACACGAGTATTTTGAAAAAGCTTAGTTTTCCATGAGTCATTATNACAAACTGTGTAATCCTATTTGTTACCTATATCTTTATTTTAATGTAGAATATAGTATTTTTCGTCAAAAGCCAATTAAAATCACACAAAAATACCCATAACTAACTCTTATCCAATAGAGTCCTTTCATTTCACCAAGTTTTCAAAAGAAATCTTTTAAATAATCACAAATACATATTTGAATTACATCTTTTTACATTAGTATTAATAAATTGAAACTCATTGAAAATATATACAATCCTCTATGACGTTTATAAAACACACAAAATTAATGCGTTAACTTAAAAGTACCTATTATTTTGTTTTCTTGGTGTGTTGTGCAGGGCCGAAAATCACCATCATCAAGGCGAAGTCGCGCCGCACACAACGTTGTCCTTCAGAAGGCGAAGAAGGTTCAAAGGGAGGTAAGTGGGGCCTAAACCGCCAAAATAATAAAACATCATATACTTCATCAACAAGCAGCCGAGTGGTGTCAGGCCCTGCACAATCATTCTAGTAACTTTGTTCTTTTTGGTTTTTGGAGTGTTGTTTTTTAATGAAATAGAAGGCACAAGCTTAACTGCTCCATTTTTAGTTTTTCAAATTAATTTTGTTTTTTGTTTGTGTCCATATATTACTAAGAAGGCGCTCTTTCTATTTCAGATTATGTCGCAAGAGGTAAGCTTAAAGGGTATATATTTATCATTTTGACGAATGGATTTGGAAACAATATATGCAAAGGGAATATAGTATAGTCTTTATATAGGTTTTGCTTTCTAATTTTAGTCAATTGAATTATTAAATGTGCCCTTAATTCTCATGCATTTTCAATGTAATCTATTTTTACAGAAATCAAGTGGAAATGGCAACAACATGTAGAGGGAGTATATCGCTTCATGGAGCTCTCATCTACACTGTGGACCCTTGTACCTTCGTAATTTCTAACGGGGGTACTCAAACCTTTCACATAAAGGCCTCTTCAGAAGTTGAGAGACAATCTTGGGTCACAACCCTGGAATTGGCCAAAGCCAAAGCCATGTAAGACAACTTTCCATTAAAAGTAGTAATAAATAATCAACCGGTGAAAATGCTTTATTTTAGAGACTCAATCGTTTTTTATAAAATTAGAGACGAAATTTTTTCTTTAAATGAGGAGACGAGCCATCTCTGTTTGGTATAGGAAGTAGATAAAGTTATTTTAGTACTTAATGATACATCATAATTGGGAGCTTCTGAATCTCTTGCAAGCAACTCGCGAACTCCTTCATTATATTTTCGTTTTCATGTGTTATTAAAATCTCGAAGTGAACATATTGAACAATGAAGCTTTAAGGCGTATACAAACCAAGTTTGAGAATCGTTAACGACCTCCCAATTGGCAACTACCGATCTGGTTGTGTACCAAAGATCACAAACAGTTCAAATTCGGATAGCAAGATTGGGTAATGTCCTGTACATCAACGGTCAAAGGAAGTATTGGTGAGCATATGGTGAACACTAATTGAAGTGTTTCAAAGGAGTCGCGGACTCGAATTTCAGATTCAGAACTACTGTGTAGATATTTGGTCCGTGAACTGATTGCGAGCAATTAGCGATTTGCTCTTTCATTTCGTGGACAATAACTTGGTTTATTCATAATTTTAAGTGGCACTGAAAGTGGTTTCGAGCTCGTCACATGTTCAAAAGTAAATTTGTTTGATGCACTGCTTCAATAAAGAACGAGACGAGCTGCTCTAGAATCTGTAACGAAGTGAGCTGCTCTACAACTCTTTTAGAGCAGTTCGGAAACTTGATCTGTACACGCCTTAAGTGAATGCTTACCGTACTCGACCTTTTTTCTGTTAATACATTGAATAGATACATTTAAAATAATACTCACGTCAAATTTTCAAATTTGCTAACTGTAGACATATAATTCTCTATTGAAAATTAAATTTTTCGTTTAAGAAAATTAAATTTGAACTTTTCAGAAGAAATATGGAATCGGAAGAAGATGAAGTAGAAACTGAAGAATCGGGGATATCTGACGAACCTGATGTAATATGGAAATTGGAAAGTTCCCTTAACGAATTGGTTAGCTGCAATGAAAGTTTATTAAAAAAATGGACATCCCTCGCAAAAACCCTAAGCGAAATTGAATCCACTCCCGATCCTGATCTGTTAAAAAGCAAGGCAAAAGAGGTCTGCGAAAGAGCCTCTATGTTTCGGATTTCTAGTTCTAGCATGGTTAATGTAAGTGTTAAAAATGTTAAATCAGTATGAGTTTCTTTTGTTATAATTGGTGATTTTTATTTTTGTTGCAGTCTAGTAGCAATTATTTAAAAACTGCCCAAATGCACGTGCATAAGTTAGTTAAACTGTTGCAACATGAACGCGAACAAAGGCAGAGATTGCAGGAAATGGTAGAAACTTTAGCTGAGCAACATTCGAAACTAGAAAGGGACGCAAACGCCCACGCACATGGGGCTGGTAAGTAAATTGTATTTTTCTCTTTAAAATTTTACAATAATCCCTGGTATATTAGCGGCACCTTATGAAGGTCGTCCAGGTTAATTACTTCCATCCGTCGATTATAATTAATCAAACAAGGATTTTTTTGACGATTTAAAGTAGGTAAACGGATAAACAATATTCAAGTTTAATTATAAACAGTAGGGAATAGATACTTGAAAAATTTGCCAAAAAACTCGGAAAAATGACATACATAAACTAGAATTTATATATTGACCAATCACAACATTGATTAGGGAATCACATGACAACAATATGATTTTGCGTAAGATTCATTGTGATTCATGACAAGCCACAAGGTTTTTACAATATAAGAGAGCAGTAAAATGACTAACCCACCTATACATTTAGATCTCAATTACCAAAAATATCCATAACGCCTTATTAATGACACATTATTGGAAATCGAGTTAGCGAGTCGTAAACGACCGATAGCAGACGAACGACAGTCAGCTGTTTCAGTTTCAAGGCTGGCGGCTCGTTTCTATTTCATTTCTCGTTGTTTTGTTTCCGTAAAGAGAGCCGTCCAAAAAAATATTATTTGGAATTAGGTTTTATTAGAAAAATTTCATTGGTGTCAGTGCGTTGTGAACCGTTATAAATAGATATTATTCGTGCCCTACAATGAGAAGTCTACAACATAAACAGCTCGCTGCCATTTGCACAAACAACGTAGTAAATTCTAACAAAAGTAAGAAAAACTTAACCTTTTAAACGTTTAAAACTAATTTAAGCAGTTATATCTTTTCTAATTGCAAGACATAGAAAATTACATTTTTTTTACCTCAATACGAAAAGTTAGACTTTTCCAAATAGGTAGGAAAGTTACAGTTTAATGCTTACTTGTTAGAAGTGGATGAGAAAAGAAAAATGTTATTTGCATGGCAAAAACTTGGAAACAGCATTCAATATCCTAAATTGCTTGGACTTTAATCGATTCAAATTTTAAATTAGGATGTATAGAAATTTTGTGACTATTTAAACAGAGGAATTGCAAGATATTATTGAAAAGATTTGTTTTACATACATATTGTTGCAGGTGTTTATGGAAAAAATGTGATTCGTTTTCGAACAAGAGAATTGTGTCACTTTTCAAATCTTAGATTACAAGATTCATATCTTATTTGCTTAAAAACAAATATCACGCAAAAGCAACAAAGAGACTACTGCAATCGAAGGTATTGTTTTAAAAGTTAGAATTAATCGGAATAAAACACAAATGAGTAGACCATTTCAAAGAAAATAAGGCACTCTATGCTTAACGTCAATTAATAGGGATCAACTAAATGTTGATGACCACAGTTCACGAATACAATGGCTGAAATTACGACAAACAAGCAAATAAGACTGTTTCCTAAGAAAATACGTCAAAGGCAAATCGACTGAGTCAAAGACAAAATCGGTGTAAGAAAATTTATAAACTCTCCAAGTATAAGGAAGATTCAAATAAAAATATTCTAAAACGTGATGGCTAAAAAAAAGTCATATTACCGTATTCACTCTTATACACCCCTACTCAATTAAGAAATCCAAAAATTACTTTAGAATAATTTTTCCCCCATATTTTTCTCCATGGATATTCAAATTTAACAAATCTCAGGGAAGGTAAACCCTCATTTTGATAACCCTACACAAATTTTAAAAAGATTATTATGTTTCATCAAAGGGAAGACTAAACCTCATCTTTGAATGTATTACGATTGAATATTAGTACACATTGTACTGTCAGATTTTTATGTATTTGGATATATCTCCTGTCTCAGTGATTAAGCACATAAATCAAGAAAATTGAAAATTAAAAGATATCACCTTTCTGTATATGTTTATATTGTGAGAACTCAATTTTTCAAATTTCTTGATTTCTTTGGTTATTTATTGAAGTAAGATATTTGAAAAATTGATGTCAAAAAATGACTGAATCAGCGTTGAAATTGGACAAGTTTCATCTTGATGAAATATGTAAATATCAAACCAAGACCTAAACATGCGTTTTATTGTGTTTGGATCATTTTTAAAGTCAGTCATAAGGCAAATTATAAATGAAAATTACTTGAACTGAATAGTTACTAAAATAAAATAGAAAATTAATATTTGAGTGCAGCTAGTTATTGTTTTAAGTCTCTTCCTGACCTTTTGCATCCCCTGACGTTTTATAGAAACTGTCAAATTTAAATTTTAGTGCATTATTTATTGAAAAAAATTCTCGTAATTTTCGTACAGTCAGTGCAAGCGAGGCTGAGGAAGAAGATGAAAATGAATTCTTCGATGCTGTAGCCGATGGAGCGCAAAATTCAGACGCGAATGACCACTTCACATTAGGTATAAGGACCACAACTGGCGTTAGGAGAAATAGTTCAGATAGTTCCAGCGAAACCGAAGAGACCCAAGAGACAAAGCAGGTAAATACACGCATTATATAAGACACGGATAAAGTATACAAAAGTTTATTTGTTTTACTGTGGTTTTAATACGATGGAAATTTTCCTTATTACCTCAGTCCTATCTCATTTTTGGCTGAACTGATTTTTATGTAACATTCTCGACACGTTTTACACGTTGCGCGTGTACTGTTATCAATCAATTGATTAGTTATGATGACTTTAAGTCCTAATCTGATAGTGTTTTTTTAATTATTTAATAACTACTTGTATCTCTTCAGGTGGTAGTTGTTACAGGGGGTAAACACCCCAGCTCTCTAACCAACAGTGATGCAAACAACGCAAATTCAACAGTGGCTACATCCAATCAAGTTAATAAAGGTACGTTGGGATGTTTCTTTTAAAATATTTTAACGATTATGTTAATATGCCGATTTCGTTGAATCACTTATTAAGAAATCACATCATTCACTATTTAAGAAACCCGATATATCCCATCAACGTAATTTTGAGATAATTAAAAAACTAGAACCTAGCTGTTCTCAGTTTTTAAATAAAACATATTTACGTAATATTCAACGGTTGCTATCGAGACTATGATTGCACGGATTTGTCTAATTTTAAAAGTAAATGATGCGCCTTCTAATCAAAAATTCATTATAGGTAAAATGTCAAATTACGTTACATGTGAATTTAGTGGGTTTTTCAAATAATTAATTCAGTTAAATGATGTGTTAGTTAAATTATTAAATTGTCCTTTTTGTATTTTAGCCAGTAGGCGCAAACGTAGGTCACGAATCCCTGACAAGCCCAATTACCCTTTGAACTTATGGTCAATCATGAAGAATTGCATCGGCAAAGATCTGTCGAAAATTCCCATGCCAGTGAACTTCAACGAGCCTTTAAGTATGCTACAGAGGCTTACAGAGGATTATGAGTATGCTGATATTTTGGATAAGGCAGCCAAGTAAGTGTGGGATTTATTTTATTAAAACCCGTATATTTAAAGCATGTCAAATTTTGTATTCACTTTTCCCTTAATATATGATTGTTTCCTTAGATGTACCGATCCCTGCGAACAATTGGCCTATGTGGCTGCCTATACAATTTCCTCGTATTCAACAACCTCAAATCGAACTGGAAAACCCTTCAATCCTCTTCTTGGTGAAACATACGAGTGCGATCGTACCGATGATTTGGGTTGGAGATGTTTCAACGAACAAGTGTCTCATCACCCACCAATAGTGGCTCAATATTGTGAGGGTTCCGAGTGGCATTGTTGGCAGGAGTTCACTATGACTTCAAAGTTTAGAGGAAAATATTTACAGGTTAGTAACCGTAGTTCTATTGTAGAAATTGCCATAATTTAATCCTATTTATAGATTATTCCATTGGGAAGTGCTCAGGTGGAATTCTTAAAAAGCGGCAACAAATATTCGTGGCGTAAAGTTACCACTACTGTTCATAATATTATTGTAGGAAAGTTATGGGTTGATCAACATGGTAAGTTTCAGAATGATTTTATTAAGAAGAACAATAATGTTTGAGTTTCTTCTTCATTATATTATAATTTGTACATTAAAGCCGCGCCGCACTGTTCCATTTTGATATGATGGCGTTATCCTGTAGCGAATACGCTTCTAGCGCTAAACGAAACACTAAAAGCCACCATCAAAACATCGGTGCGGCCTGACCTATATTACAAAATTATGTTCGAAAATAATTTAAAACGGTTTCAATTTACCTTGATAGGTGATATGGAGATAACTGGTAAAGGTTCTTCGGTTGGCATAAACTGTCAATTAAAGTACATACCCTATTCGTATTTCACCAGGGATTCCCAACGGCGTGTCAAGGGCGTAGTCATGGACAATGGTAACGTTAAATGGATAATCAATGGTACTTGGGACGATCAGGTCTGTGAACGAGATAAAAAGATGACATTTAATGATCGCTTAATGTGAAATTTTATCCAGGTGGTAATTGCGCCAGTGACTGGCAACACTGGAACGCCCTCGAATCCGGTTTACCAAACCGGTAACTCTGTGATTGCGTGGAAACGCCGGGCTGCTCCTCCGGATTCCGAAAAGTTCTACAATTTCACTTTATTGGCCGCTCAATTAAACGAACCCGAAGAGGGTGTGGCGCCTACTGACTCTAGATTAAGGCCCGATCAAAGGTAACAGAGGTTTTCATAATTTTGTTTCCATTTTTTAACAAGAATTTCTAATAGATTGATGGAAGACGGTAGATGGGATGAAGCAAATAAAGAAAAATTGCGAATAGAGGAGAAACAAAGAGCCGTAAGGAGACAACGTGAAGCTGAAGCGGAAAAAGCTGCTGCGGAAGGTTAAATTTGTTAATGAACTTTAACTGAGTACAGTTCTATTCCAATAATTTTTTTAGGTCGTCCTTATACTCCCTATAAGCCAGTGTGGTTTGAACAGAAGACAGAGGAGGGTAGTGACGTAATTACCCACATATACAAACGAAACTATTGGAAGTGCAAAGAGGAACAGACGTGGCCAGATTGTCCGGATATATTCTAAACTATGATACTGTTTTTTTATACATAATTAGTGTAAAAAGTGTAATGGTAGGTTACAGGACAGGTTGAATTATTTAATTTTCAATTGCCGTCAGGGGTTGTTTCAAAATTTCTATGTTTAAGATAGAAATATCATATTACAATTGTTCTAACTTGTTGAATTTTTTATATATATATTTATATATATATATATATATATAAATATATATACATATATATATATA
>JABRWK010000006.1:260598-292375 GCA_013372445.1 Hypothenemus hampei
AAAAAGTTAATTTGTTATACTGTATTTAAATTAATGAGCCATTATATTGGAAATCGTACCTCCATTCATGGAATCTATGAGAATGCTGAAAGGAGGCCTTGAATCGGTTCCTCGAATTAGTGCCCTCAGCTTATGAAAATCAAAAATCTCCTTCATAAGAGCAACATAGTTCTTTGTGGAATCAATTATTTCAACGGTAAAGTCTCTACCATTGACCTAATAAAATTATAAATTAAATAGAATTCATTATAATCCTAAGCTAATATCACATTGAATTTGCTCGTGCCCAAAATATCAATTAGTCTATCAGTTTCCAAAGTAGGTGTGGTTTTGTATTGAGTAATTTTTTTAGTCAATTCATAAATGCTGTTGCTAATCTGATCGGGGGCAGGACCGCCATTTTCTATGTTATATTTAATGCCAAAATCGTTACGAATACCTCCTGGGTTATGAGAGGCAGTCAATACGATACCACCTATGGAAAAATAAAAACTTGAGTTACAGAATATCCCAAATTAAAGTTTGGATTTATGGAAAAAAATATATATTGCGTTCTACAATTACATGAAAAAAAATAATAATGAGCATCTTTCGCAGAAGATATATTTTTAGTCTCGTGTAAGAGATGTATAATATGTACCCACGATTACATACTAGTAGCTTTCATTTGCTCCTACGATTCGTAATCATGATCCAAATAATTCACATTTTATTGATGGATTTCAAAAATTCCGTATTTTGATTGGTTTAGAATAGATTATGATCAAGGAATCTGTCATGAACGAAAGCAGCTATTATACGCAAAAAATATATTAAAATATTGTTTCCAAATAATCGGGACAGGAGGCTGTATGAGAATAACGCCCGTTGCCACGACATTGGCATTTAAACTATTCATATTAGTATTTAAGTACATATTAAACATTTGATATAAGCAGGTGGGTCTAAAAATGCAATAGAAGTGATTAAGCTTGGTTGAAGTATCTCATGAACATGTGATTGCATAACCGAATGGGACGTAATAACGTACCTAAAACTTTATGTTGTCTAATCAGTGCTGACACAGCAGGAGTCGAAAATATTCCCAATTGTCCTATAATAAGTTTGCTAACCTGCAAATAGATGAAATTGAATAAAAATATTTTTTAATTAATGTTTGAGAAGAAAAATAATAAACACAATTACATATTTTATTATTGTTATCTTTTGTCAATAATAAAAAATTTATCAACAAGCCACAAGTTCACCGAAAATTATCATTGAATAATACGTAATCAAAATAAATCATTGAAATATTTACCTCATTGGCCGAGGCAATTCGAATTATGGTATTAATAGCTGGTTTAGAGAAGTACCGACCATCACCTCCTACTATTAATGTGGAACCCTTCAACTTGCATCCCAAAGCATCAAAAATGCACTGCACAAAATTCTCAGTGTAGTTTTTCTGCATGAACACCTTCACCTTCTTTCTAAGTACCGCTGGTACCCGGTTTCTGATCATCAAAGGGTGTGGTTTCGACCACTATGGATTGCAATGGTTCACTTGACATCTTGATTTTTCTTTAACTGGAAATCAAATAACTGATTTAAACATGTGTTCTAATTGTAAACGGGAATAAATTTCACTGAATTTAGGTGGGACGTTTATTTAAACTTATCATAGATCCATTAAAGGTATTAAGCTTATCCGACATTTATAGTTATTGTTTTTCGCTGTAATTGCTTTACTGTATTGTTTAAAATGGAAATATTATATGATGGATTTCAAGCAGTTAAAACAAAAGATTAAATATACAGGGGTCTCAGATATAGTCCACAGTTGTGGTTAAAACTGATTGATAAGCATTTATTATTTATTTTAAATTTATTCTATGTACACATGAAATTGGAAATTTGTTGTGCAACTTTTACAATTTGGGCATAAAGTATGAAGTGAAGTTGGCCTGACAAACAAATAAAAGCCGGAGCTTTATGTACAAATAAAACAGGATTAGTCGGGCGAAAATTTGAGTGGTATAGCCGCACGATTTAGTTCAAAATGTTACATACAAATTAAACTTAAGAAACCACTGCTTCAAAGACATATGTGACTGTGAGTTATTGTGTTGCAAAAAAATATTATGAAGATTTTTCTCCCTTTTTCTAATTCTGGTTAGACATTTGATACCACTCTCCAGTGAATATGTCCGATAAAAGTATTCCCTACTAAGCAGGTATCCCTTTAAAATTACCACTCCTCTTAACAGGAAAGAGCAACTTTGTTGCACTCATGAATTGTATATGAATTTATTCGAATTTCAACAAAGATCACCAGAGATATGATAAAGTTTTGTGAAGAGGCTTCGTCTTTTGTGGCTCCATTTATACATTTGAAGGATAAGTATGAATATGTTGCTTCATTCTAGACTGAATACCAAAGGCCGTAACGCACTTAATGCGCAATAAAAAAGGAAAAGACAGCTATCCTCCTTAATGTAGTACTCTAGTTAGGTTGTTATATTTTAACTGTCATTGTGACAGCACTTTCAAAGTGTGTATCTACCAGGGTATGATAATTTAATAAAAAATTATTATACAGGCAAAGTGCATTTAAAATTTTAATAGAACCTAACCTAACTTATCGAGAAATATAACTCAATCAGGCAACTGAATTCTTCTTGGGTTTAAAAAATATTGATATTTAATTTGTTTGTTAACAACTGTTTAATAAATTGCTATACAATTGCTGTAACATGAAAAATTTAAGGTTAATTTGAAATTCATATTAGAAAAACACCTAGATATTACATAAAAGTTCACATAAAATTACCTTTCTGATTATAAAACGGGAAGCTTGCTTTGCAGCTGCCACTGCTAACTCTTCGACAACGTGTTAACGATTTATCTAGAAATTATTTATTTTTTATTCTAGTGATTTTGCCGAAAATAAAGATTTATTTTGAAATTCTTCAATGACAATTTAAGGTCATCGACCGCGCACCGCAAGTGGCGCATTTGACACATACGCTACTCAACTAAGCAGAGATTATATCTTTTTCTTTTTAACAAAGTATTATTGTCAGCATCTATCACTCTCATTCTAAACCAATAAGGTGACATACATAAGTCAAATTATGTAGATGTGTTGACAAATGACGGTAATCTGTATTCGAAAAATTAATTTCTATTTCTTTCTAACAAATTGACTCTTACCAAAAAATATATATTTTTAAATTATATCTATTTCTTTTTATTACATTTAATGTTTGTGTGTTAATCCAGGATAATCTAGTCTAATCTACTCCATCTGTAACTTTAGGCGGGAGATTTTAAATTTCCAAAAAACCCATTTGGATTTAAGGTCAAAGAAATATTTGCAAACTTTAAAAAATAAACTAAATTATATTTACGTAAAACAATATTTAATTATTTAAATGCCTGATTAAACATGTGGTAGCCACATTAAAATATACGTATCTATATCTCTCTTTTCTTAGTAACACTTGGACATGTTAAGATCTCGCTCTCTTTATTTTTCCTATGGGAATGCCATACGCACAACACCCAATCTCAGAGGCGTATCCGAAACATCTTGAATTTCAATAAACATATGAAGTTTTACAATAAATTAGGCCTTTTTAATGTTACGCCCTTGTTATATATTTTTTTCGTTAATATGATCCAGAATGAATGCTCGGATGCTGAACGTGAACCAAATGTTGTATTGTTAAAGCAGATTCGTGGTGAAAGAGTTAAACAACATGTGGGTGAATGTAGAATTTTTAGTTAGACGTTAGTTTTCTGAAATCAAGCTTAAAGATACCAATTATTGTTTTAGTAATTTAACAAAAACCACAAGAGCTTGTTTTATTATGATTTTTATTATTTCCTAATCGCTGAGGAACAAACGATTTTTATATCATCTTATCTTGGAAGCCACACTTCCTTTTGGCCGATCGCAGCTGCGGTCACATTATCATCCAGACACCCTATAAAAACTATTTAAGTATTCATTTTTTCCTAGTATTTCCGTAGTTATAGCCTGGCAAACATGTAAGTAAATTTTGATATTTTTAGAGACTAAATTTGTTTATTGTCAAATGATGTTCCGAAAAGATGCGATGGGGCTTTTCATGGGGCCGCTCGCGTGCCTATACTGCAAGCTGCCTTTTGAAGGGCATAATCGCTAAAAATCGCTTCTGCCTTAACTTGTTGCAGTTTTTTGATACCACTATGTACAATTTTTTAATTTTTATTCTATTGATTTTATGAACTCTCCTCTCTTTTATAAACAACTTTATTTATTCAAAATGTTATCAATGGCGTAAATAACATTTACTTAATTTAAATTTCTATAGGGTTTTTCTAAAACTTATTTAAAAAGAATTTTATAAAAAGGGCTTTCTGGTCTTACGTTTTCTACATAAAAAGAAAGATTTACGCTATAAATGCATGAAAAATATTCGTATTGGGAAGAGAAATGAATTTTTTACAGATTTTTCTACATAATATTCTATTTCACACCGCGATATTTAACCCAATATTATTCCAAGCGTGAAACCCTTTTCTCCAAACCATTTGTTCCCACTTGTTAATAAGCAGAAATCACAAGGGTCGAAAATACGAAGAATAGAATGAATGAGACAATATTTAGTATAATTTAACTGGTTTTTCTGTTCGGTTTATGGAAAAATGATTGGATACTTTGTCGCTTCGTTTATTTGCTAATAAATATCTTTATTTTATCGAAATTAGGACATTTTCTGTTCAATTCAGTTTCGGTTTTCGGTAGTGAAAATGATTTTTAACAAAAATCTAAATAATAGTTAAAATATGTATTGCAAAAACGCTCTGACCATTCATTTCACTGATAGTCTTCTCCTGTAGTTAGCAAGCAATCTGTCTGATCTTTACTCGATGCTGCTAATACATATAATTAGGTATATAGATTTTGTTTATTGGTCATCAGAATAAGGCAACCTGGGCATTCTTCATGAAACAGGGATAATCAGTCAAACTTAATTTAACGAAATGGTTATTCCAGTAAAAAATAGTTACGTATTGTACTTAAATTAGGAAAGAGTTACTAAGGTTCCTTAATACTCCTGAACTTGTCTCTCCCCATACAATCTGTGTAAATAAGATAGGTTTTACATCATATACTTGTATTTGCTGGGTTCTCCAGTATCAATAGGTAAGTTAAACCATTTTAGGTCGAATTCAGAAATGTTTTATCATTTTCTTTAATAAGCATATAATAGTGAAGCAAAATTAATACAAAATGCTACTAACAATTCAAATAAGCAATAAATAAAATCTAATATTACAAACGTACAAGTTTTTTTTGACAAAAACTAATAGTAGTTGGTGGAGGTTAAAAAAATACACTGTAGTATGGATTTTTATAACAAATAATTATAAAATTCCAATTCTTTCAATATAGATTTTAGAGAAACACTTTTCTACAAAGTCCTTTACAATTTTTTCAGGATCCAAAGTCGTCGAATAATCATATAATTTGTCAGATCCTTTATAAAAATGACAAATTTTGTAGTTATTTGAATATTCAGATCTGTATTTATATACTATTTTCTCGTCCGATACAACTGTAACATATATATTGTAGGAATCATTACATTTCTTTACATAGATGACATAGATATTTCCCCATAGAGAAACTAGAAATCTGCTCTGTTCTTTCTGCTTCGACCAAATCAGTTTAAACTGGACTTTAGTATGCCTAAAAATATGAAAATCCTCTTAGAAAAAGAATTATTAATTGTTGATCTGTCTTACACTATAGATGTAATCCGTGTGATTTTATGTGCATGTTGTCTCTTTAGATGAGATTTCAGATCAATTAATTTATCTGTGCAAAATCCACATTCTTCTGGACAGACAATGCCATGCTTTCCATTCGGCTTTCGATTAACTATTAAAAGTTTAAAAACTATTTTAAACTGCGACTTATTAAACAGTTAAATTATTAAAAACTTACATAGGACAGCATTATTATTAACCTCCATGAGCGCTTTTATTTTAGAGGAAACTTTCTCTAAAGTTATATTTCTGTTTCCAAGAATACCATTGTGACACGTTGGACATAAAAATCTCCCCTCTTCGTTCATTCTTCTATAACATTCATGACAGATGCTGTGCCCTTTTACACAAATCATTATCTGGCCACTCATAAAATCATAACAAATCGGACATTCCAGATATTCGATTAAACTGGTATCCATATTTTTAATAATCACATTAATATTTTCTGGCAAATTTTAAGAAATACGATCGCCACCAAAATTATTTAGAAAAGCAAAAACACATTTGACTCATATCAGGCACTTTTTTACCTTTTAAGACGTCAATATGCATATGTGTTTGTTCTTTTTTTTGAATAAGAGCTAGTTCAGTGATTCTCAAACTATGTCATTATCGTTATGTACCAAAAAGCTTGCAAATATAAATTAAATAAAATATATCTATTTCTTACTCCAGCAAGTATACGTAGCTGAAAGACAATGTCAATGCATTAAAGCTGTGTGTTCTAACATTTTCTCTAGCAGCTGGCTTCATAAGTAGGCTGTAGTTCGAGAAGCATGTACTATAGGTATAACCACCAAGTGGTCATAGCAGTGTGACCAGATTCTGTCAAAAAATCGCCCAAAAGATTCGTCTTTTTCTTTCTAACATCAAAAATTTCATATGTTTATCCTTGTCTTTGGGCGATTTTTTGACAGAATCTGGCCACACTGGGTCATAGAGTCATATGTATGAAAGTTTATTCGACAGGTTCATGTTTTAAGATATGACCGGTTATTCTATATCAAAAACATGGTTGGGGATTTTCAGAAAACTAACTTTTTAATTTTATGTCACATTAATAAGAACTTATTGCCTTATACCTACTCAAAAATGCAATATTTTATTAAAGAAATACGGGAACCCAATAGAGCTGATTTTTCTGAATTTTCATTGCATGCATCGATATAATGTAAGCAATTTCTTCGATAGTCTCCTAATTTATTTTTGTAGTCACCTGAACAAAAGACAATCTGGGGAGTTTCCATTGAAAAGGGATGTTCAGTGATGCCTTAATTAATTAAATCAAATGGTAGTATTGGAAAGTATGTCCTGGAAAGAAAAATACAGATAAAAACCTATGATACTATCTCTGTCAAATTCATGTCTCCCATATCTTTGGATCCTCAGTAACATCCTTCTCTTCTTTACTTTTACCCTTAGAAATAGTTCCACAACTGCCTCCTCTATGTTTTCTTGATTTACACTCTTTTGTCCTGAATGGTAAATCTTTGAAGTATTGTTTATAGTCAGTAACATGTTTATGATTCCTAGATTACCTCCTTTCTGTCCCGGTTGACAGATTAATTATTGAACAACTTCAAGCCTGAATAAATGCTTTCTACGTACGTAATAGCTGAAGCTTTATAATATATAGAAACCTCTATAGTTAGTACTATCACTCTTTGACTGTTTGCCACCTGATTGTCATAGATCTTCTGATGTCCAGCGTCCTAAACCAGGATAACTTTGTTAGATCCCATATAGTAATGTGAAAGGTGGTTTGTTTAATAATCTGATCTTGGTCTGATCCACGTTTGTATTTTCATTCCTCCCTTCAGGACATTTCAGTTTTGTTAGTTTAGTAAGTTTTCTAACTATAAAGAAAACCACTTCGTCCTATTGATCCTAGGAAGATATCCTATCCTATTACATCATCGGCCATTTAATTGTCTAGCATACAGGACAAAAGTATATAGTTTTGTTTTAAATTCGTAGTTTCTTCCGCTTGCGTTAGTTTTAAGATGGTAGGATTGAATAAGTAGGAACTTCGTTGACCTACATTCATGTAATTCCATTCCATCTGAGATGCCAAATCGTATAATATTATTTCTGAACTGACACCAACATAGGATCTGTTTCATGTAACGAATTTAACCCTAGATTGACAAGGCTAAAAAAGTATACGTTAAATAGTGTGTAAATTGTTCGTAAAATTTACGTAGGTACATTGACAATTTAGAGTTAACAGTAGACTATAGACACTCATTTTTATTGTTAATTTTTTATTTAAATATATATGATAATGAAGCAAAATTAATATAAATATGCTAACAATTTAAACAAACAATTAATAAAATATAAGATTACAAACAAGCGTAGATTTGTTTTGACAAAAGAAAAACTACTATTTGATGAAAATCAAAAAATTATTAAATACATTTATATGAATTTTTCTAACAATTAATTATAAAATTCCAATTTTTTCAATAATAATTTGAGTGAAATATTTTTCTTCATTTTTTTTGACAATTAATTTAGGTTTGAAAATGGGAAGATAATCATACAATTTACTAGAATCTTTATAAAAATGACAAATTTTGTAATTTTTTGAATATTCAATTTTATATCTATATATTGTTTTCTCATTCGATACAACTGAAACATATATTTTGTAGGTATCATTACATTTCTTTACATAGATAACATAGATATTTCTCCATAGAGAGAATAGAAATCTGCTCGTTTCTTTCTGTTTTAAAAATATCAGTTTAAATTGGGCTATAGTTGGCCTAAAAATATTAAAATACTCATATGAAAAAGAATATTAATTGTTGATCTGTCTTACGATTCACATTTGATTCGAGTGATTTGCGTTGGATGTAGTTGATTTAGGTGAACTCTCAGGTTAATTAATCTGTCTGTGCAGAATCCACATTCTTCTGGACAGTTGAAGTCTTCTTTCTCTACATAATTTTTATTTGACATTTCTCTAGCTATTAAAATAAAAAAAACATGTTTTGGATGCGACATAATTAAAATATTAAAAACTTACATATGACAGCATTATTCTTGATCTCCAGGAGTGTTTTGATTTTAGAGGAAACCTTTTCTAAAGTAATATTTCTTCTTGTAAGAATCTGACCATAACATATTGGACAGAAACATTTTTTTATTTTCTGCATCTCTCTGTAACATTCTTGACAAATGCTGTGCCCTTCTTGACAAACCACTATCTGACCACCCATAAAATCATAACAAATGGGACATTCCATGTCATCGACTAAATTGGTATTTTCTATATTTTCCATAATCACACTAATATTTCGAAGCATATTTTAACAAAAAGAATCGACCATCAACTGAACGATGGAGCAATTATTTAATTTTTTTAAGCTTGATTCACAACAGATACGTATTTTAATTTTTTTACCATTTACTGATGTCAATATGTATATATCTGTTTTTTTGGTTCAGTGATTCTCAAACTGTTTTCATTAACCCGAGATAATCCCAAAAGTTTGCAATTGAATAAAGTGTATTCCTACCTCGGGCCAGTACCTTGCAGACGAAACTGCTTGTTACATACAGGGTGCTCCACAACTCGCTCCCCAGCGGAAATGGGCTTATAGTAACGACAATAGAGATGCACAATATGCAGCTGAAGAAGTAAATTTTCTTTTCGTTTGTATAAAAAGGAGGTTTGAAACCAATCCCAGAAGCTCATACAAATCGTTGACAAAAAAAAATGCAACATTGGATTTTTTGTTAATTTTATTTGTCTATTGACACTGACAACTTTTGTCAAGAAAATTTGAATTTGAAATTTTTAAATTTCGATTTTTCCACATTATTTTATGAATATACCGAATTGAATTTCTTTATGCGCATGGATATTTTGGTCCTTAAAAGGTCCATAAAATTTCAAATTCAAATTTTCTTGACAAAAGTTGTCAGTGTCAATAGACAAATAAAATTAACAAAAAATCCANGGCAGGTTCTCATATCAAGGAATTATGGAAGCGGCATTTGGAACTCCAGGATATGCATTATTAGGAGTACTTCAATTTTTTTACCCTTTCATTGGTTTGTGTTACATATTTGCAAAAATATTGCACCTGAAATTTGCTTGATTTAGCTATGGTTTCTTATAATGTTGTGGTTGGCGACACCATGACAAAAGTCATTGTTAGACTGACAGATATTGATCCCGAAAATGTGTTTGCTAAAAGGGAAGTTATCGTTTTGATAGCAACTATTTTCATTACTGTACCATTGTGTTTGTACAGGGACGTTGCCAAGTTGGCAAAAATTTCTTTTTTTAGTTTGGTTTGCATCGCCTTTATATTAATTTCTATTTTGTTGAGAATAGGAACATTAAACAAAATTGTGTAAGTGTTTGCAATTGATTAAAAATATCTCGTTCTAAAAGAAATATTATTATTATTATAGACCTGAACATCCGCATTCTTGGAGATTTTTCAACAGTGACATCATTCCGGCTATAGGAATTATGGCTTTTGGTAAGTTTCACTATTCCAGTTTTGTAGGTTTGTAGCTTAGATAGTTAGAATTGTAGTTTGAGCAATTGTTTGTTTCCGATCACTCATTTGACATCTATACTATTTTTTTTTCTTCTATTTGATAAAAGAATTCCACAACAATTTTATTTAGATTATAAGCAAAATATAATACAATATACTCTCTCTTTGCGGACACCTCTTTTAAGCGAATGTCTCTATTAACGGACACTTGGTTGGGAATGGATAAAAATTTTTAACATTAAAATTTCTCTTTTAAGCGGACACACATTCGGCGACCAGAGGTGTCCGTTTAAGAAAGAGTATACTGTATAATAATATTATATATACAGGATGATTCATAACTTATTCGACAAATGTTAAACACATGTGTACACTTTTAAATAGAAAGTCGATTTGTTGAAAAAAAATACAAATAAAATTCAAAAAAATGAAAAATTCCTAAAGTCCATCAAGGACTTCAAGTTCAACAGGAAGGCGGAACTAGTAACAACGAAATTGGATTCGAAAAGTCCAAGCTTACGTACAAGTCGATGGAATCAACTTTGAACATCTTTTGTAGAAATATGTAAAATAGTATGCTATAAACTGTAAGAATTTTTAATGCGTTTTCTGTTGGACTATTATTATAATATTTTTTTTTAAACAAATCGGCTTCTTAGGTAAAAGGGCACATGTCATTAAAATTTGTCAGATAAATTGTGAATCACCCTATATAATTTTTATTTTATTATTATTATTTTTTTTTTTTATTTATATAAATTTTCATTTTTATTGTAGATCGCAAGTTTCGTTATTTGTGCTTTATACCTCTATAAAATTTTATCAAGCCATGTCCTAAATACCCATTATACAGAAACCGTTACCAACACAAATGAGTTTTGAAATTAATTGATGACGACATTTCAAACTAAATTCCTGAAAATTTTACGAGAAAATTACTATATTTGTAGCTTTTATGTGTCACCACAATACGTTCCTAATCTACAGTTCAATAGCTGAGGCTTCGCAGAAAAAATGGGAAACCGTTACCCATGCCTCTATCTTTACCAGCTTAGTCGTGTCCTGTTTGTTTGGAATAGCAGGATATTCTACTTTTAAGGCCTATTCACAAGGTTTATGTCTTTCTTAACAACATGATTCTTTAAGAAACAGTTATTTTCAGGAGACCTCTTGGAAAATTACTGTTGGGATGACGACCTAATGAATTTTAGTCGGGTATTATTCAGTATTCAAATCCTGCTAACTTACCCTATTGAGTGTTTTGTCACACGGGAAGTTATCGAAAACTCTATATTATCGAAGAAAGAGCCGGACGAACCAATTTCTGAACGTATTCACTACGCAATCACTCTGTCCATTATTGTTACTACTTATTTAATTTCCATGACTACCGATTGTCTTGGTGTGGTTCTAGAACTGAACGTAAGTCCTTTTAACGAATAGTGTTTTGTATGGATAATGTTGGAAACAAAATTATAACAATATTAAAAGACAAAATTATGAATATATTAGTTACTATGGTAATTTGTAATGTATATAATAAATGGTAAGATTAGGATAGAAAGACCATAACTGCAAACAATGTGATGTTTGCTGCATGGAGCAACGATTGCAATCACATGAATTGCAATGATTGTCTTGCTATCTGAGTTATACATCCTATATTCCTGATATCTTTACACATTTTGTTGTGCGTAGAGTAAATGCGAATTGGTAATAATACAAAACGAACGGTGCGATTTCTTATTTTTTTTTTTTCAATTGAGGGGCATATAGGAACAACATGATAAGCCATATATTTAAAAAAAAAAAACGATTTTATTAGTCTTTTCCATTAAGTAGGAACATATTAAGGTGCACCATAAAGAATTTGGTTATTTCTTAACATATCGCGGTACTAGCAATTAAAGAATACAAAACAAATATACAGTTTTAAAGGCAACTGTCAGATTTCAATGTTCGATATCTTCACTTTTTTATTTTGTGGCTTATCATGTTGTTCCAATATGCTCCTCAATTGTAGATGATCAATAATAAGAGAAACAAAACAATCGCGTTTACAGTATAGCATTTCTGAGTTCAGCCAAACTAACGCTGTTTAATGGATTACGTGCCGCCCCGTCATCAAATTTCCTCCCTTAATACGAAAATTATCTATCGTCTGCAATCGATGAGTTTATCATTGGTCTACAGACAATAAAAATTAATTTTTCAATAGAAGTTTACGAAACCAACATCTTACTATCATTTTACTAATATTATGTTATAATGTTGCCGGATATCGAGTTATCATCAGAACCGTAGAATGTCAAAATACTTAATAAACTCCGCTTGATTCTGAGTAAACTGCAGCAATGTTATATTTAGCCTGTAGATTTTAGTTTAGCACAAATAATAGTCGCGTTTTTATTTTAGCCCTCTTACAAGACTACTTGTTAGTATATTTCCTATCTTAAAAGATGTTACTACCAATTGCTTATATTTTTAGGGTGTTTTGGCTGCTGTACCTCTTGCCTATGTATTGCCAGCTTTATGCTACTTAAAACTTGAAGAAGGAACGATTTTCGAAAAGAAAAAAACAGCCGCTTTAGGGGTGGCCGTATTTGGGCTGGTAGTCGCTGTTTTGGGAGTGGTTTTCCTGTTTATGGACATGGACCAGGTGAATCAATGCAGTCACGGTCGCGTCATGGATTATTGCCTTGAAAATGCCAACGGTACTACTGGTACTAATGGCACAATAAATCGTAATTAATATTTAAAAACAATCAAAGGATTTTGTTTAAATTTAATATTATTGTGATATGTTGTTCTTGACAAAATATTTATTTATATAAAAAAGTAAATAAATATTAACAGCCAGAAATATTTATTTACGCTAAAAATGTATATGTATCTATATTTATATTGTTTAAAGAAAAAGTGCTACTTTTGTGATACTCACTGAATATTAAATATTTTCATAGATGTATGTATGTATATTGCCTTAAATTTATAATATATTATGTATTATTATAACTGAGAATTGTTAAAGATCCGCTCCACTTTTCTGGTTAAAAAACTTATTTTTCTCTAGAAAAATATATACCTAAATATTTTTAAAAAAATTCTAATAATAACACATTGTTGCCCTGTATTTCGCACCCGAATTTTCATAAAATAATCTACATATATATATATATATATATATATTTATTCCTGTAATTAACTAAATAAAGCTAATTCAAATTAAATTTTAGCAAATAATCGTTTTTATTCGTTCAATCTCAGGCAACCCACAATACAATACGGAAATTAGCTTAATAAAAACGACAGTCATCATATTACGTCATTAGATAATGGCAGCGGCTTACATCAGGATTTTATGACTCATTATTCCTAGATATTTTGAATTATTAAAAATTTCTATTTGAAAATTGTTGAAAAGAAAAGAAAACAGATATAATTAATAATTAACAACAGAAATTGCATGATTCTAAATTTTTCCCAATATCTGGTATACTTGTTTAGCTTGTTGGTCTAGAAAAAGATAAAATACGTCAGGGCATGTGCAAAGAGAATGTCATTTTAAATAAAGTTGTGCGCACTATATATTTATCTCTCTTTTTCTAGTTAGGTTCAACTGAAATAGATACATTTAAGTGACGTCTAAATAGTTTGCGGCTTTCATTCGGTATCAAACGTAGAATTTCTCAGTCTTTAGGAGGTTTCCTTTCTGGTTTTTACGTGTTATTTCCAGATTTCCTTTGAAAAGTCATCCAAAATGGTCAGTGCCATCAAAGACAAGGTAATTCCATCATTTTCCAATAATTTACTTATCAATTGTTTTAATTATATATTGCTAATGTGTTATTTGAGGTGTGGTAATAAAATGTTCCCACATTTTTTTTCAACACACCATGATATAGTCAAATTTCCCATTTAGATATGTTATAACGTTAATAAACAAGGTCGTCAAAGGCTACAATATTAATGATAATTGGTAATTTTCACATCCAAGGGCAAGGTTGGCTTGGAACTATCACTATATTTTATTAACTAGCAATAAGAACATTCTAGTTTATTTCTAATCGTATGCTAAGTTTAATATACAGGGCGGCAATCTATTGTGCATACTCATAAATCATATAATACTATATTCAATTTTCAAAGTGCTAATGAATATTTAATTGACTAAATTGTATTGCTCATTCAGCTATCGTGCTTGGATTTGTTGCCTATTTAATGTGTACTTTGTGATTAAAAAGAGATTAATATAACTAATAATTGCAGGACGATTTGGATTCGAAATTGAGCGATGCAGGTGATGAATTGGTGGTGATCGATTTCTTTGCCACGTGGTGTGGACCATGCAAAATGATCAGCCCAAAATTGGCAGAATTGGCATCGGAATTTTCTGATATTCATATTTTTAAAGTAAGATTTTAAAAAATTGGGATATCTTTTCATTTTGTTTAATTGAATTTTGGATTTCTTTAGGTCGATGTTGACGAATGTGGCGAACTGGCAATGGAATACAATATTTCCTCGATGCCAACCTTTGTTTTCATTAAAAACAAGAAACAAATTTTAACCTTTTCGGGGGCTAATTATGAAAAACTTAGGGCATCAATTTTGGCAAACAAGTAGACGTGTTTCCATACAATTTACGTTCGATTAGACAAATAGTTTCATCTACCCTAGAGCTTTAAGTGGTCCAACAATTATAATGCACTATTTGCTAATCAGGACTGTACTTATTTTTTTCCATTTATTTTTTCTGTTAATGTTTTTGTAATTTTTTATTGTCCAAATTAATTTTCCATATTTATATAGATTTATAATGCAAGAAATATTAAAACGTTAATATATTGGTGCCTCTATCCTAAAACAATGTATTTTATACATGGATATATTGAAATTAATAACGCTGATGTTAAATATTGTATTGCGAAATAGCTGTAATAAAATTTGGACATTTGAGTGAAATATTTTTATTCGAATTGAGTCAAAATCGAAGGTAAAAATAAATTAACAAATAGTAAAATGTTGTAAATTTTCCATTCAATTTCTGATTTCTGAAAATTAATCCTTTTAGTGGACTATTAAAAGTATTTATCATCAATCTTTATGCTGTAGAAAAGGAATTGATTAGAATTCTGACCAGTCTCTGGAGTGTATTATTCTTATCTACAATGCGCTGACGCACATTTTTCCCACGATAGGGTTTGTTAAACAAAAATAAATATCTTTGGGGGCAGGGTTCGCGCCCATGAAGGGACGCGAATCAAATATTACCAAAATTAAACAAAAATCGCTTTTTTTGTCACGTTCCCACTGCCTATTTCAAAGAGAACGATCGATGGGAATTATACTTCCCGTCGCCCATGCAAGGGTTAAACAAACGGCAAATGGCCTTGTATACGCTTATGTTTCAATAAGTGAAGTGGAATGTACGTACGTTAAGTCAACATTGCTGAACTAGATTGAAAATGGTATTTATTCGCTTCCAATATCGTTTTAGTGCCAACGTAAAAATGTATTGGAAAATGCGAAATTTACCCTTTTAGCTGGAATATGAGAGTTTACTATTACCATAATCCTCCAAGGCGGATATGTTCTTGGAGAGGACCGTAAGGTAGAAAATAAATAAATATACAATTTAACTTTAATAAGATTTATTAATATTTAGTGATATACTAGGTTCAATCCATTTGAATTAAAGTTAAAAAAGATGCTATTAAATAAATAATATATGTAATAAAAATATACCTTGTTAAAAACATTCAACATTAATATGTATGTAGAGTTTAAAATATATAAGTTATTGCTCGTTGATCAAAAAAATTCGTATGGGAAAAAATGGAATTTGCCCCAATATTGTAAAAAGCCATTACAAAAATACCTACTATCCTATATGATTATCATAAAAGTGGGAAAAAGGCAAGTAGTCTAAAATCACTTAAGGCCATCTTGGTAAGAGTATTTCTATTGGCACTTTTTAGGCAAAATTTTTTTTTATCAGAGACTAGATAACAATAAGCTGCACAACATTCGAATAATATACTAAAATACGTGCTGTAGCTATGGCTTTGAAAAATTATTGATTTAACTGCAACGTTATTGTAATAACAAACACCATTACCAACTTTACGAAATAAAAAACAATTATTCACGTTAGTCTTAAACAAAAAATTAGTAAAATTTTGGTTAAAAAGTCATTTTCAAAAAGTGTTATTGACAGGACTTACAATTGGCAAATAAATACAATATACGTTAGGACAAGACATGTAAATGAACACAAATTTCCTTGGAGACCGAATTGACTTCTCCAGTTGAGTGGCACGAATTCGAGAGTTAAGCGTAAGCGTACCACGGCTGTCTACGCACCCATCTTAATTTGCCATGGGTTTGAGCGTGGATTTTCACGCTGGCTCCTTCGGCCGCTCTTACGGTCTCTTTAACACTTTGCATCAGATTCTGGGCGTTACCTTCCAACATTTCCGTGGCTTCTCGATCTTCTTCAGAACCTATACAACAATATTAAATCAAGAGATGCAACAATATTTATTATATATCTTCTAACTGTACAGGGTGTTTAATTTGATTGACGATATAAAGTAATTTAACTAACAATATTTCTTATGAATAATTCTATGTGTTTCAAGTGTCTATTTTAACCTACCTTTCTTCACTTTTCCTTTAAAATGTGTTTAAGCAATGAATGAACGAAAAAAAGCTTATAATTTACAGCTGAGAGCTTCTAAAATTCGTAACGATTAAAGTTTAACTTACCTTGTGAGCCTAACATGGTGGCCTTAACAGTACTCAAAATCTTTAATTGAGTAGCAATTGTAGGAATTCTCTCGCACACTTGTAACAAATTCGTTCTTATTCTTTTATCGGTACACTCTCTGGCAAGTTGTTTAGCTATTCTGGTAACGTCAGCGCTAGCGTCGGCTATGGCCTTGGCTGTCGCAATCAGTTCTCGTTTCGAACCCTTGTCATCGTTGTGAACCAACTCAGAAAGTCTGGCCATCAATTTGGCCATTCTTTGAGCGGCCGCAATCAGTTCGTTGTCTTTGGCGGACCATTGACGTACTTCTCTATGCAGATTGTGAGCTGCAACCTAAAAAAGAATTAAAAATGAAAAAAAAATTTACTATTGAAATGATTAAAGTACAAACCATGATTGGTTGACTAGCATTGGGTGCTGTCTTGAAGACTTCATCCTCGTCATCCGTCTCGGGAGGCGGTGGACGTAATGGGGCTCCTCCATCATATGGTAGTGGAGGTCTTGGAGGAGCACGTTCTAATTTTAAAATAATTTTTTAACATGTTAAAATACATTTTCCTGTTGACTCTTTATATCATTTTCAGTTAAAAAAAGTACATGGGATATACTCCCATAAATTCAACGAAACCAGGACAGTTTTATGAAAGATCCTGTTAATATTATATAGAAAATAGAAAACATACCGTCCTCAAGAACATATTCAGGAATAAAGCTGTAGTGTCCTGATGGTAAGCGTAAGAGTATAAAATAAGGTATTAGATTTATATTATTACGTGAAATTGGTTTTAGAGTATTAACAATAAACACAATTTTTTAGTATACAATGTGTGAAAAAAATTATTTATGATACAAGACTCCATCTAAAGCATTGTAGTTCAAATATTTGATACTAGAATGGGTTTCCACCAAACGGACACACTCGCGATTAGTAAGTACATACGTTTGTAGACCTCCCACAATACAACACACGTGCAACTGCTGCAACGTACAAATTTATGCTCGGTCTACAAAGTAGTACTTTTCTACCTATGTAAAAAATATACTATATGCGCTTATTACCTGAATGGTAATCAGGATTATAACCGTCGGAAGGCAGTAGATGTTGCAAAAGAAGGTCTGAATTTTCCCCTAAAATATGTACATTTAACATAGAGATGGGACGTATCGAAATTTACAAATTTCGATAGTTTGAATACCTCGAGCCCATTTCGGTAGTGGACTCAACGGTCGTTCCATATAAAAAGATGAGGGTGTCTCGTGAATATCGCCTCCCGGTGACGGGGTGTCCATTAGCAAAGGCCCAACTACAATTGGTTTGTTAATTTCACGGAGACATAAAAGTAAAATAAACAATATTTGATTATTTTCCTTTTAAGTCTTCTGAAAGCGTTTGTGAGATAGTGCGAACGAACTGTTTTAGTCTACAAAATGATTCACACAACAAAAAACATATAGAAGCAATAAGAAGAAATTAGGTTAGCCTACAGAATGTATGAAAAAAAATGAAATAAAGGAATGTTGATCTTATTTCGCACACCCTGTACATGTAAAGTGATCTATCAACCCATATACCTTTTTCTACAAAGTAGTGATTTGCTGGTGGTTCTGAAATCATTAGAAAATGTCCAATTAGTCACTCGAGTAAGCGCTATTAGTATACGAGTAGTTGTAAGTAAAACTTAACCTTACCGATATGCAAATTATTCATATCTGGAGGTGGTGGCAGATCGGGACTAACCTGGACAGCATTTCTTACTTGACCTACTGCATTCAAAAGCTAAATATTTTTTTTATTACCTTGAGATATTCATTTGAATATTAAAATCTTACAGCTTTATTAGATTCCCTCCAACGTGAAACTGCGCTGTGATCGGCAGGATTGACTGCCACAGCTTTGGCGTCTTGGACCATTGGCGGAACAGCTGCGCATAACTAAGTGTTTGAAAACTTTGTGTTTTATTTATGACCTTTTTACCTCCTTGCAAAGCATCAGAAGCGTGAGTGAGTTCATCGATAAATCGTGGATCTTCCGAGTTATCGCATTCTTGCTTGGCCACCAATAGTACGCGATTGGCCAAACGAGCTATAGCAGAGGTATTGTCTACCATTTTCTGAGGTTGGCGATTCTTTATGGCCTCTTCGCATAGGAAAGTGTGCTTTTTCATTTGTTCCTCTACAAAACAATTTATATTTATTTTAAACTACGCAAAAATTTGTTTTTGTATTGAGTTACTTGACAACAATTTACTCACCAGAAGCTTTGATAAAATCAGCAGAATCCGTTGCCTCATCACACAAATTCCTCATTTTCGTCACCGTATCAGCATACTGTTGACGTAAATTCTCAAAATGCTCATCGGCAGCCTTGCTGGTAGGATAATTCATGCGAATACTTCCGGCCGAAATCAATTGTGGTGTCAAACTCTCCACTTGATTGGCTACACTACTCAATGCCTCTGCTAACTTTTTGTTGCCCCCACTACCTCCTGCGGCCACCATTCGAGCGGTTTTTACTGCCCTATTACTGAAGTTTTGAAGATTCGAAGCTTTGTCCGAAAAGTTTTGGTCACGATTTGGTGTTCCCTCAGGAGCCAGAACAGCTTCAGTGAATTGTTTTAATGGTGTAACGATGTCGATAAAATCTTCCACTACACGATTGGTGACCGCTTGTTGGATTTTCTCTTTAAGTTCGTGCAATTTCTGAGATAACCTTTTAAAACAAGATTTAAAATTAATATACAGGTTAGAGTTTGGTATTTAAGATGATTGTTATTAGAGGTAAACACATGCCTAATCGTCCAGTCATTGTAGGACAAAAACATAGTATTTGCCAGGCAAGGCACAATTTTGTGAAATATTGGTTCGTGGAATAGTGATAAATTGTTGAACCTTTGCAACCACTTTCTAGTTAAAATATTCAATAAGACAATTTCACGACTTGTTTATGTGCAACCTAATACATCAAAAGAGAATAACAAAATATGTATCAATTAAATGTTGTCAAACATTGAATAATGTTCTATGTACAGTCAAACTAGGACGTGACAAGAAGAACTCGATTTTACCTTACAACGCTTTCACATTCTTTGCTGAAATAATAAATATAATTTTACTGATCCCTTCAACCTCATCAATTTTTTAAACCTTATATAACTTTGTTTTAAGTATTATTATTTACCTTCTCGCTATTTCTTGAGCTTGTGGGGTATTGCCTTTACCCTGGGCGCACAGATCTGCCAATTGTCTAGTCAAAGCATCAACTTCATCACAAAGTTGCAATATTTCCGCTTTTTGTACACCAGGAAGACCCTCAGCTACCTGAAATTTACTCATTAAACTGCTACAATAGTATTAAATAAAAGTAACTCACTCTTCGTCCTTCCTCCACGATGGCGTTGATGGCTCTTCGTCCCAACCCTTTGTCATCATGACCAGGATTTGATAACCATTTTCTTGCTTGTTCTAACCTAAAAACCATATTGGGAATTAGAAACATATAAGGGTTACTTAACACGATATGTTTCTTTTCCTATACTTACCGTCCTTGTACTGTATGGGCAGTTTGTTGTAGACCTGCCTTGTCGACGTTGACGATTGCGGTATTAACAGCTTGTTGTAAAGATCCTAGTTTCTCTCTTATACCTCGCGCCAAAGACTCAGCTTGTGGAGTCGCTCCCTTGCCGTCTTGTCTTAATTCGCATAATGCGTCCGTCATAGTTGTTAAATCAGAGCATAGTTTATTGATAATATTAGCATCATGAGGTAAACATCTAGAAATAATGCATGAAAATATCGTAAATGTAATGTAAAATCGTAAATTATAAAATGTAAAATGGTCAAAAATGCTGACTTTTTGAGGACCTTGTTTGCATTTAAGTGCACTATTAAAGTCAAGAAACTCAACGTAGAGTTTTAAAATAACAAATTCTACTTATTTCAATCTAAATTACCTTTCAGCGACTTTTTGTGCATCCTCAATGATTTGTCTTAAAGATTTCTCGCCCACTCCACCTCGGACAGCATTGGGGTCCTAAACAAAACCCATTTTTCTATAGTCGCAAATTTGATTTTTGAAAAATTCTTACCAAAAGCCAATCATTGGCTGCATTTAATTTATTTTGAATAGCATTTTGTAGTTTTTTCAGAACTGTTAAATTATCCAAGTCACTCTGTTCTTCGTCATAGCTAGTCAGCTGCAGTACTCTAGAATATTTTAGTTTAAATTTTGGCTATTTGTCAATTAAAAGTTCTTGAAATCAACCTGATGATTTCGTTGATTTCATCCGTCATACGTTGAGCAAGATAATTGCGATTTTCAGCAGCCTCCTCGGCCCCCTTGCCACCCTGAGACACAATGTGAATGTAGATTTTCATGGAACAAATTAAAATAGGGGCCAGGGTCTTGACTTGTTCGAGACATCGTACTAAAATCTCTGAATGCACCTGAAAGAAGAGAATTGCGATTTTTTACTTTACACGAAAAGTCTGTTATTGCCTTATTTGGTTATTTGGTACAATCGAGGTTTCTTTAACTGAAATAGATGCTAATAATAAACTATACATTACAAAGTGATTGTTTCAAGGATCTTAATAGCTTTTTGCAGCATACATATGTCGTAAAATTTTACTGCTAACTGTATATACAGGGTGAAACAACAACTAAATTAGAAACTATTTTGAGGACATTAATTGTTTCTACATTTTTTAAAGAAAGGTTATGGAAATATTAATACCCAGTGAGCTCGACACCTATACTGGAGTGTGCACTCTTACGGAGTAGTTTGGGCAGAGTGAGAGGGCATTTCGAGTCCAAACCTATCCTTTTTTTTTCAAATATTGTCAATAAGTCAGACAAAGATAGGTTTGGACTCGAAAATATTAAACCGTCCTTTTCTAATCAGGGACGTTTATTTAGCATTGAGTGCACTCTCCAGTATAGGTGTCGAGCTCACTGTTAATACCTGATGGGTGAGTTCTTTTTCTCTGGCGCTAACTTCATGAGAAACTCTACTCAAACAGGGACTCAAATCTCTCAGAAATTGCACGAGTTCATCTAAAGTTTCAATGACTTCAGCCACAGCTAGGTAATCCAGCACTCTGTGACATTCTCGAATAATTTTCCTCACTTCAGATTCGTCGAAGCACAATAGCAGTGCAGAAGTAGCCTTTAAAAGTCTTCATTATTCATTTAAACCTTCAGAATTTTCCTAAAAAGCACCTGTAAAATGCCTCCACTGCCTTCGATCAAGAGTTTTCTTGCAGGTGCAGAATAAGGATCAGATTTCAATTTGGAACTGGCTTCTTCCAGTAATCGTGCTGATCTTTCCACTCTAACCAATGCAGCTGGCATGTCTTGACGTAAAATTGGATCATTTGAGCTGTTGATTGTCTCTCTGCCCACCTAAATATAAATACATAAATCATGTTATTTTAGCAGATTTTAAATTGAAATCTTGAATTGGTTACCTTGACCAGATTCGAAACTGCATTACTGACAGTGCGTACTGGTTGTTCCAGGTCAGGCATTGGAATGCCATCTTCGGCTTCTTCATGGAGAATAACTAATTTGGAGACCTACAATTTGTAATTCAACCAATATAACAATCATATTTTTTCACATGAAAATTATTATTTTCTCGAACATTGATAAATTAGAAAATGGCTTATTTTAATGGTACCAATTTTCTGAAACATTGTGCATGTTCCAGATTCCTTTTTCGCGAATGTGAAAATGAGTGTCAGAGTCCAGAAATTCCCATGGATTCCAGAAAATCCAATAAACATGCAAAATTTGGGACAAAGAAAGGTAACCTTATGCAGTATCCTAAACTCATGATGTCTTTAAGTGTCTTTTAGGTGATCATTGTTTATTAAAATCATAATATCCAAATGTTTTGATGTCATTTCAAGCGTTATTTTAACATGAAATGTCAATCACCAGCTTGCCTAGAGACGATCAACATTATTTTCACAATCTCGTCTATCAATCAACACAACCATGTTAATCATTTCTAGGCGCCTTTAAGAATTTGAATATTTCAAAGCACAAACTGTCCAAATACAGAGTAGTGGAGAATAAAAGTTGGTAATGCTTTACTATACATTTCTATAATTTTTTTTTAGTAATAAAGGGGCATTGTGTTGAGAGTTAACGGAAAGAACATCCCCATAATCTGTTACGTTTTGCGCATTGTGACGTAGCAGGTGAACACCTGTCATAATTTATGCATGAAATGAAAGAAAAGTGGGCCGTGAATGAAACAAAAACAGTGACATAACCTTATTTGGTGACAGACATCAAATATTTGACCTTAAATAGCTTAAGAAAAAATCTGCTCTTTAATGAACAGACAATCGAATAACTTACAGTCGTGTATGTCCTGGTATATTAAAATAGAACTGTTTTTAAATTAGGCTTAATTGAGCGTGAAAAAGACGATTTGAGATGGCCATGATGTATTATTGAAATTGACCAACGCCTACTAAATAATTGAAACATTTGCAATTTTCTTAGTTGATAAAAACGAGAAAAAAGTCAATAACGTGGATAAATAGGATTTTCCAGTTCGGCTATTGAACTGTTATCAAAATCAAATCATCGGTTACGTTGAGTATAAAATAAATGACTAACAGTTTTATTTTTAATTTTAATTGATAAACAAATCAAGTTACCTGTTGTGCAACGGGNTTAGAATTTTACGTTTGACATATAGCTATCAATACCTATAGATAGTATATTCTTATGTAACTTCAATCGTTAATATCTCGGTAACTGTTGCGCTTAGGTATACGACATGATACATGAAACATACTTGGAATTTGAAGCATAATCCAAAAATTAATAAAAAATAGGTGTTTCCACTTGAAAAAACAAAGTTGGTAGCCGTATCTGGCTTTTGAGCTACCCTGTACACATGACTTTACCATCAAAAAACCTGCATTCAAAAATAAAAATTGACGGGTCTGCGCGTTTTTCTTAAAAACAAACCCCTGAATTTTCAATGAATTTATCCGCTACTTTACGGAAGCACTGTATACTATCATTGGAAGTGCTACAAGATACATTAGAAAAGTACATATTTAGCACCGAAATAAATATTATATACGTACATCATTTTAATATTAAAAACTATATTTTATAATGTTAATAACAAATTATCAATCGTATTCAGTATCCACCATATTGAAATCCAGAACTTCATCAGCTGTCAAAAATCGCACATCACTCTGACTGTCTCCTTGGGCCCCTGACGTGATTCCACTTCTTCTGTATCTGCGAAAGTTTACCATGGCTACTCCAGATAAGATACCCAACAGTATCAATCCCACCAAGGTTACTACAACAATGAAAATCAGTTTGCCTCGTGAAATTCCAGATTCCAAGAGCTTTTCACTGGCATCTGTCTTAATTTCACCCACGGGTTGTGTTTCTTCACCAATTTTATAAAGACAGTTTTTATTGAAAGAACATTTATCTACATATTCATCCCGGTCTGGAAAATTGTTTATGTCATTGCTTTCTTCCTCGTTAGGTGCTGAGGTAGACACTAAAAGTTCTTCATCTTCATTGGCAATGTTAAGAGTGATAACATCATCAATGATTTTGGGTGTAGTTATCACTGTTTTTACAGTGCTTGAAATGTTTTGACTTTTATTCACAGGAAAGATTTTTTGAATGACTTCCGGAGTCGTAGGTGGCTCCAGGATAATCAATGTGGGTAACATGGGTGTTTTTTTGGTCGAGGTAGTTTGCAAAGTACTCTCAGTTGTTTCCCATGTAGTAGTTTCAAAAGTAGAACTCGATACTTAAAATTCAATATCAATAATTGATTTTCAATAGATTAATGTAACATACGTGGCAGACAAAGTTCGATGTAATCCGGACAACATCGATGGGTCTCGTCACAGAGTTCGTCGCAGTCACACGGTATGAACTCAGCAGCAGTATCATTGGGAATTACTTTCTGACCACAACGATTTTCACAAGACTCTATTGATTTTGGTGCTTCACTGGTTAAACTTGTCGTTCTGCAAAATCGACGACATCAGTATTTCTTATTTTTTTTTTTGATAAATGAGGTACGTGGTAATCTGAATCCATTCTGCGTATATACAATTTGGAATGACTCTAACGTCATCAATAGCGATATCGCTGACATAACCAGGGCCACGTACCCCTTCCATAACAATCTGGAAATCTTCTGAAATGTTTCCTAAATTCACCAGAGCTTGGTACCAATGATTGCCCTGATTGCCACTTTTGGAAAACACTGCTTTCTCAGGTTTTGGAGGCCACGGTTCCGATGTCTTTCTAACGTAAGCTCTTAATGTACCTTTCATGGGACGCACAGTATGATAATTGAAATACAATGTTAGCATATGTACCTGTAGTGGTTCCATACATATGGTACCAGAATTCCAAACAAACATTGTTATTAATTTTGGAAAAAATTGGAGAAACTAAACGTGCAGTATCATTAGTACGCTTGGAAGATGACTCTATATACATGTAGTGTCCTTTAAAAAGACAACATTTTTAGAAAATCCAAGTGTAATAGTTTTACAAAAATACCATTAGAGTTATTGCCTTTCGTATGATCATGACTCGGGCCAGTAGCCAAAGAATATCCTGAAGGAGTTTTGAAATTGTCTCGAGTCCATTCCATGTCATGGCTGATATCGTGAGTCCAATGACATATATTTTCATCCTCGAAATCGCAGAAGAAACTAGGTTTTTCATGAGTAGCTAAAATAAATGAATCACTTAAAAGCTTAGAAATTAATGTAATGAAAAGACAGAATCCTGGTTGTCTGACTTCTATTCCGAAAGTCTAACAAGCATCTTGTTTATACGAATTGCACAACAGACATTCAAAAGCTTGTAGTAGCAATGGGACCCAAGCTGGTTTTCAATAAATATTGAAATTTTAACTTACGTATACAGGATGGATTCCAAACATCCCAAACAACGCCATCACAATAAGCAGCTGCAGGGCCGTTAAGTACGTAACCTTGCTGGCAATAGAAATTTACCATGCCAGGCACGTTCGATTGTAAGACCAATCCATTTTTAGGCGCATTCACCTTCTGTTTACACGTAGCCCCTACAAATCGACTACAAATAATTGGTTACAGTAATTGTAGTGATCACTTACGAACACATTTCGGTATTGGTTCTTCCCACATCGCATTGCTACAAAAGAGCGTCCGTTCTCCTGCTAAGAAATATCCAGGATTGCAATAAAATCTCACTACACGACCTCGTTGTCTTGATCTGAATTTGCCGTTTTTGATAACAGGAGTTTTACATCCCTCAAATTGTCTAAATGAGAAAGAGAAGTCGATTGTAAGTAGGATTAGGTGAAATGTTAAGAAAATTTTCATGTTTTTTTTTAATGCAGAACGGTCGCGTTGAAACTGGACTTTAAAACGAATTTGTTAATCAGCGGGAGCGGATGCTGAACGTAGAATCAGGGATGATAAGCTTTGAAATGAAGGAAGTTCATTATCGGGGGCAATATTTTTCTCTTTTTGTTATCTCGGAAGTTTGACAAATTTTTTAATTTTTGCACCATCAGGGTTGAAAATCCTTAACTAAAAAAAAAATCATTTAAAATGTTGGACAATAACGATACGTTGTTCTTAATCGAAGTAATTTCCTAAATAACAGGATGTTGAAAGAAAACTATTTATTTTAATATCTCTGCAACAGGTTATTTGCAAAATGAGTGCTTACGATACACTTTGTACTTTTTTTTTAATTAAAAAGTCGATACAACTCAGTAACGTTTATTATATTTATTATACAAAAACCAATAAAAGGCTGCTAAAAAATTGCTTGGCGAGCATATATAAGACTGTGTAGTGTACTCAATAACATCCTTAACTGGCATCTCAATAACTTCAATTATTTCGTGTTCTTCCTTGCTGCCTCCACCCAAATGAACCCTTTGATCCTCAGTTACTTCACAATAAAACAAAGTAGTACGTGCTCCAGTTGTTTCAGACAAATTAGGATAATGCATTACAAATTCCAAATCTTTCTCAGCGACTTCATATCCACACTCCTCCAGGATTTCTTCTATTGCCACTTGAATTGTTGGAATGTTTTTGTCTTCAAGCCCAGCACAGAACTCTAAAGTTAAGGCGTCTTTAGGGCTGTATTTACTAACATCAATGTGTTGTCTTTCAATTTCAGGCACTATCTGATGATATACCGATGGTCTGAATTGCTTTACCAGTATCAATGTGTCTTTTGTTTTGTTGTAAATTACTATAACAACGCCATTGCGTTCAAGAAACACGTGAGAAGTCCTGTTTTTCCCATTTTGTTCGTAATTTACTGTTGCTGGCGTTGTGTAGATAGTTGGAATATACTCGGTGACGTAAACGTTGGAAATGTCTTCCATTGTTTATAGGAATTACAATTAATTTGTTGCTGTAAATTACTGTACTGATATAAAAGTGAGGTTTTGATTGTCCACATAATTTTAATAATAATAATTTCATACCTTTCTTTGAATAATTGTTGGGGACGAAAAAATACAAGATTGTGTGCTTGATACTTCCTGTATGAGATTATCTAAGACACAAAACGTTCAAATAAGAATTATGTAATTAATAAAATTAATAAAATTGATTACCGACATTAATTATTAATGAATAATTTCAAAAATTTCTCTCAATTCAGATAGTTGACTTTACTAATGAACTTTAACAGTTGCCGACAATTTATCCTTACGATAATTAATTCCCTTTTTTATCCAGAAATTGCAGGAGTTGAAATTAAATCACAAAAGAACTTATTTGAAGAACAAGGAATTTTTAAATTAAAACTGATAACGAGTAATCTGACATAGGGTATTCGATACGATGTTTTGAAGCTTTGATACGTGTAGATTGGTATTGAGGTGTAAGTAGGCAGCCAGATATAATCACATGACGTGCCTCACGTCATCGAGCACTATGGGAGTTAAATTAATGAAAAACCTTTTTTTCTTCTTCATCGATTTCTATTTTACCAATAGATTATTGTGAATCGAAAATGGATGTATTCATACTTTTAAGTTTAACGTTTTATTGTATCAATACATTCTTATACGATTTATATTGATATCGATACGTTTGGAATATCGTGACATCTCTAATCATTGGATTTTTTTCTTCTTAATTGTGATGGTCCTAAGGCTTTCAGCCTTTTCATATTATCGTATCTTCTATTTGGTATGACCTACGAGTATATATCACATATTTTATTATCAAACATATGCTCATAAAAACTTGTAGCAATATACCGACGATATATTGAAATCACATATAAACTCTGTTCAGTATAAAAGCAAATGCACGTCACACTTATGATGTGAGTATTGCCACTACAAATTTCCAAAACTTAAATGATCTCCATAAGTAACAGTACAAACAATTTTTGCTTTGTATTGTTGGTAGCACTGAAATTCGCGAGATGTTACCGCTATTGTCACCGCGGATTCGGGTAAATTATTTTGTGCTATAAATAATACATATTAAATGTTTAAAAATGGATTATTTTCTTTCATTTCCCACATGGACACAATTTTAAAAAATAAAGTATAAATAACAGTTTAATTTAATTAAGCCTTAATGACTCGAACTGGATTAATATTTGACAGATAAAAAATATTCTTTATTTTTGTTATAGAAATTTCATAGCGTTTTCCTTTGGTTCCACTTTTTGGCACTTAGTGTATTTCTATCTTTTATTACTGAAGGTATTAGAAAAGGATGGAAATACACTGAGTGCCAAAAAGTGCAACCAAAGGAAAACGCTATCAATTTCAAAAAAAGAAAAAATGGCAACGCTGTACGTCATTAACGTCACTGTGGAACCATGACGTGCATTTGCTTTTATACTAAAAGGAGCATATACAATAGATAATTTCAGTTGTTATTGACAAATATGTTTTAAATAAAAATGTTAAAATAAGCAATAACCAGAGACAACAATTGTCTCTGGCAATAACTAATTATAACTAAAGCGTGAAACACAATGGACGGCGTTCAACAGCGTTAAATGTCAAACGTCCAAAACGTTCAACGCCGTTAAATGTCATTTATTTGACTGTAAATTTGATTGTTGCGGTTAATATAATTTAAAATATACGTGCGAAAGCGCAATTTATTTTTTGCATATTTATATTAACTGTTTGCATTTTTCATTTCGAATGGCGAATTGATAGTTAAAGAAATACAACCAATAACAATCGATATCGATATATTCTACATTATCGATAATTGTAAAATCGATATGCTGTTGTCATTCCTACCAAATGACGTACCATATGACATTGTCATATTAGACCGTTAACTTCATTTGGTTGCTTTAACTTCAGTTGGTTGGTTTACTTCATTCATTGATAGACCTCCGATACAAACGTTTGTTATTAAGTAAACGTTATTATAAACTTTATTTTCGTCTATATAATTGTTTTTTAAATTTTCTAAAGAATGTCAGTAAATGAGAAAATTGTTGATGGATCGGGTTGTAGTTTTATATTCAAAAAGCGTGCTATGAAACGTGGTGTTAGAAAACGACATCAAACCGAATCAGATAAAAGTAAGTAAAAATAAGTTATTTTAATTAGTTTTTCTATATTCTTAACCAATTTGTATGTTTTTAGGTTCAGATGAAAGTAGTAGCAGTGACTATGAGTGTTCATCAATTGTACGACCTTCTAAAAGAAAGTTAAAGGCGAACCCTAATGTGCAAATGACAAAGCGACTTGAAAAGAAACAAAAAGTTAAAATTGGCAGTTCTAGTTCTGAAAGTGAAGATGTAATGATTAGCTATAAGTCCAAGAGATCCGCTATGCCTGATGGACCTCAAGACCAAGGAGCTACAGCTATTCTGGTAAGTGGTTAAAAATATTATTAATTAATAATGAATTAAGAAAATAAAAAGTAAAATAGAAATCTAATATTTAAATATTTTCTCTAATAGGAAACTGAAACTGAAAAGGATAGGGATGCACAAGCAATATTTGAAAAACGCCTTGAAGTCAACAAAGGATTGGAAGGAAAAGAAGACGATAAAGTTTATAGAGGTTTAAACAATTATCATCAGTACTACAAACCTAAAGATACAGCAGCGGGAAATGCTAGTTCTGGTATGGTACGAAAAGGTCCCATTAGAGCTCCGGAAAATATTCGTACAACTGTTAGATGGGATTATCAGCCAGATATTTGTAAAGATTATAAGGAAACAGGTTTTTGTGGCTTCGGTGATAGCTGTAAGTTTTTACACGACCGAAGTGACTACAAACATGGTTGGCAACTTGAACAGGAATGGCAAGAGGGCAGGTAAGTTTTCTTTAATTATATTAAATTGTCTGCTTTAAACTAATTTATTTAAATAATTTTAGATATGGAGCTGAAAGTGATGAAGATAAAAAGTATGAAATTCCCTCAGATGATGAAGAAATACCAGTAAAATGTATTATTTGCCAAAAAGATTTTGTTGACCCAGTGGTAACGAAATGCAAACACTATTTTTGTGAAAAATGTGCCTTAGATCATTATAAGAAGAGTATGAGATGCTTTATTTGCAATGTCCAAGTAACGACATTCAATCCTGCTAGGGCATTGCTGGTCAAATTAAAAAACAAGAATAAGAAGGAAGAAAATTCTGATGAAGACTCTTCAGGTTAACAATATTCATATATGTAATATTTCTTTTTAATAAGTTGTTCTCAGTCAATGTTTTTCACATAAAAGTAATTTCTCTGCCACATGTGCTCCACAAAGATGTTTAGAAAGCTTATTTTTAGTATAATAAGCTTTTGAGCAAAAATGACAAATGTAATTTTTATTTTTATTGGGTATTTTAATGCATCCAACTGTATATACTTGTGTTAGATGAATTTTAAAAACTAGTTTTAATAAATGACTTTATATGTTAACTGTGTATTATTTTTAAAACTCTATTATCCTTATATTCTTTTTCACAATGTGGACAAAGATGTTCCCTAATGTCGGAATGACTTTAGATCACATTTGGAGACAAATTTTTTCTGACACAAAGCACATGAAAACTTCTTATCTCCTAGGTGACGTCTTACGTGGCTATCATAATTTGATTTATTACGAAATGGTTTTGTACAAATTTTCCAGATATATTTCCATTTCGAAGAGTCCGTATGAACCATTAGCTTATGTGATCTTAAAAATGTATACATACATATGTGTAAACAAATCAGAAAATTTTAGTTCTTCAATACCTAATATCTTTATGCGTATTAAGGAGTTATCTTTTATTGCTATTTTTATTCTTCATACTTTTAAGCTTATTTTATGACTTTAATCACCCCATAATTCTAATTGGTTCCGGTGTTATAGCGATTTTAGATAAGCGCAACACAATGGGCCGGCACCATAGGTAGCGAAAGGGTAAGTGCGAGCGGCCCAGGCTTGACAAAGGGATTATCGCTCTCAATAAAATTTATTGTATTGTCATAATAGATAGTTTTTCATTAGTTTTTACAATTTTAAGTGATTTTGGCAATTAAAAATAATTTCAATATGCAATTTTACAACTTTGGGCCTTTCACGGTCGTATTCAAATTAGTGGAATTATTTGGTTTGTAATGGAGTCGAGTACCTACGGATCTCCACGTGTATTACAAAATTTATATATTTTTAA
>JABRWK010000006.1:294809-360764 GCA_013372445.1 Hypothenemus hampei
TTTTTTTTTTTTAGCTAGTTTAATTCTTTATACTTTTAAGATTATTTTAAGACTTTAATCATTTCAAAATTCAAATTGGTTCCGGAGTTATAGCAATTTTAAGTGAACGCTGCACAATACGCCCGCACCACAGGTAGCGAGAGGGTAGGTACAAACGGACTGAACTTTATAAAGGGATTGACCTTGACAGTGATATTTAAATTACTTCTCAATAAACATTTTTAATTAGTCTTTTATAACTTTAAGTGCTTTTGGCAATAAAAAGTAACCCAGGTATGCTAAAATTCGAACAATTTTAGGCCCTTTTAACATTCAACATCATAGAATCAGTTTGTTTTGTGACGCAAAAGAGTACGCATCTCTACGTGTATTACAAAATTTTTATATTTTTCTTATTTTTTTAACTTGAAAAAGCTAAAAAATGTCAGAAACTGTATCTCTGGATAAAAAAGGCAGTCGGCAATCAATTGGACGTCCCTGTCGAAGGAAAAGACGTTACCCTTTGAATCGCTATTCAATGGAAAAAGTGGAAGCTAACACTAGTACGTCAGCTAAAAAATTAAAGAGTTGAGAAGACTTTGATTTTGAAGTCAGCGCATCTTTCGGATACCGGTTAATCAATTTCGTTTCAATTTTTTCCGCGATTAGTGAAATAGTTCAATGTAAAAAGTGTGGTGGTGATGTAACTTTTACTGAAACTTCTCTTCGTGGTCTTGGTTTTAAACTCAAAGTAAAATGTGCAAAATGTGAAATACAACAATTGCAATTCACAATTGGTCCAAACGCGTTGCGATTATCCGAAGATTTGGATGCCCGTCAGATATCGATAGCCAATTTACGAGCGCAACAAGACACCAAGGAGGCCAGAATGTTAAGAAGAGCTGCCCAAAAGGAGTTCCAGGACATGGCAACATCACTAGAAGGCCTCCTGTCCGGCTCAGGAATTGCAGATTAAACGTACTATCAAAAAAAAAAATATTTGATTTTACGACATTGATTTGGTAATTTTTTTTCTTTTGCGTTTTTCTCGAAACTACTTTTTTCAAACTGGTGTACAACATATCTCGACTTCTACTCAATGGATTTTGAGGAAATTTGGACCAGACGTGCTTTATAACATTGTCTACAATGCAGCATAGGATTTTTTCGATTGGATGCTCAGTTCATTTTTTATACATTTTTAAAGGTCAAAATTTTTATCAAATTTTGATGTTTTTTTTTCAAACCGCTGCCATTTCTACAAAAAAAATTTGTTTTAATTTTCCCTATACTACATTTTAGCTATAACCTTACTGATTAAGAAAAAATGTTGTTTTTATTTTTCAGACGTTTCCTAACCGAGAAAAAAAGTCCACCATCAGCGACGGTTTTCGAAGAAGGGTCAAATTTGATGGCTTATATCTCCACCAATTTTGGATGTTTATTATTATTTTTTTTAAATGTTCATAAAAGTACAATGTATTTGCATAAAATAAAAGTTATTTCATATGTTTAACACGTTCACTGTCCATGAAGCACATATGATTCAAATAATTTTTTCAGAGTCATATGTGTTCATTTTTAAGCTAAAGTAAATACGAAAATTTTGTTTATCAGAAGTTTGACAGAAAGAAATATTTCGTCCATGATTCAAATATGAACATGCAAGGAAAAAAGCAGCAAAATGATCTAAAAGATCTTTTATGTGCCAAAATATAATATTTAATGTCTTTTAAGCTAATTTATTGAAAGAAATTTGTTGGACGTCTGGAAAAGAAACAAATATCATATGTGGATAATGAACGTGTTAAAAACGGCGTCAAAAAGTAATTTTAGTTCTACACCCACTTTTACGCGCGCCAAGGTGGTGTAACCCCTTAAAGGTTTTATTGCACAATTCACATTTGTATTTTCTCATGTTTAAATGCTGTTTTTCATGATTTAATAAATCTGTTTTTGTAACAAATTCTTTGTCATAATAAGAGCAGATATTTGATTTAATGCATTCATGATAAATAATAAATTTGAGGATGTAGAAAACCTTTGAGGGCATCTTGAAATAATGTGAGAACGTTACTTTATGTTGTTTAAGGAAATTTAGATCATTACTTTTCACAAGAAAACGGTTTAATATTTTTAAATTCCAATTTATGATCCTTTCTACAATGTGTTACTAGTAAGGTGCCGATGAAAAACACTTTTTCACATATCTGACATGAAAAGTGTTTATTTCTTTTTCTTTTAATTTGATAACATTCGGATGATTGTTGTACATTAACATGGAAATCTTCCCTTATTTTCATTATACCTTCTACACTATCTAATGTAATATCATTGTCACCACGCTCTTGTTTTAAATTAGGAACTAACAATTTTTCTTCTGCGTTTTGTCCTTTTTGGTTTCTAATAATATCAGACTCAATGCATTTTGATTTAAATTTGTAAAACATTTCTAATATACTAGTGCAATACGTACAGAAGTAAAAAGAGGACAACCATTGCTAAAAATAATAATAAAAAACTAAAATTTGCAAAACATTGTGTTCGTAATTACCTACCAATTCACAAATCGACATTTTAAATTTGTTTAATAAACTGATATCATTTGAATCCCTTTTTGTAAGTTTATTATAATTTATTTCAATTTTTAAACATACACAACAAGGTTTCTCTATTATATCCATTTTGAATTGGTCAATTTGAATTTTCAACAATAATATAAACAAATAAAGATGTCAAAACAGCTGACAACGTCACATATCAATGTTATTATATTCATAGACATATAGCTAATAAATATTTATGTGCATTCAGACCAGACATTTCTTTTTTTATAATATTTCTTAATTATTGCTTTTACTTGTAACCCAAACAGTTATTTTCCTCTATAAAGTTCAATTTCTTCAGTTTAAAGTACTCTACAACAGAATTAGATTTTGTTCGTTTAATTTTATGTGTCTATGATGTAATTTCCCTCCATAAGGGAAATTCTGCATTTCAAATAAAATTTACTTCACGTCAAATAGAACAGTACAAATTCCATGGATTAAAAAAGAAGAAGAATAATATAATCCAAGGGAATAAACCAATCGGACCATTGACTTTTTCTATTGGTCTATTCAAAAAGCAGTCGGTTCCTGCCATTTTGAAAAAACTTTGGAGTTCGTTTATTCGTTATAGGGACTGAAATTCTAATTTCTATCAATTGGTAAGTAAAATGTATGGAATTTGAATAAAAATTGTTGAATGCACAAGTGATATTTTGCTATAAACCACTGTTTAAGTATCATTTGCTGATATTTATAAGAAATTGAAACTTCGTAAGAGGTTAGGTTAACAGTTACATTGGTAACAACTTGTAATAAGAAACATTTTCAGGAAAAAGGATGAGCAAATTAGAAGACTATCGAAAGATTGAAAAAATCGGCGAAGGAACTTATGGGGTCGTATATAAAGGAAGAAATAAGCAAACTGGAGAATGGGTAGCAATGAAACGAATTCGGTAAGCATACTCACTTATGTACTTCGGAAAGGTAAATTTTCTGTTGGTTTTAAGACTGGAAAATGAAGATGAAGGTATTCCCTCTACAGCACTAAGAGAAATGAGTTTGCTGAGAGAATTGCGTCACACCAATATTGTTTCATTGCTGGAAGTAATTTTGGATGAATCAACGCAAGTGATTTACTATTGTACCAATTGTTCAAATTTATTTAAAATATTTGGTTTTTACTTAGGTTCTATTTAATTTTCGAGTTTTTGGACATGGACCTGAAAAAATTTATTGATACCTATGAAGCTGGCAAATATTTAAACCCTAAGTTAGTAAAAAGCTATTTATATCAAATTAATCAAGCCATTTTGTTTTGTCACCAACGAAGAGTCATTCACAGAGATTTGAAACCTCAAAATTTATTAGTTAACAAAAATGGAGTTATTAAGGTGAATTAAATGAAAAAGTAGATGTTCTGCAACTTATCTGGTGAGCTTCAGGTTGCCGATTTTGGTCTTGGACGAACTTTTGGCATTCCTGTGAGGGCGTATACACATGAAGTAGTCACATTATGGTATCGGGCTCCGGAAGTTTTACTGGGTACGCCAAGATACGCTTGTCCCATTGATATTTGGTCTGTAGGTTGTATTTTTGCTGAGATGGCCACAAAAAAGCCATTGTTTCAAGGAGACTCTGAAATTGATCAATTGTTTCGCATCTTCAGGTAAGCATTATATTATTTTATTAAGCCAGATATCGGTATAAACGTTCGGCGTTTCATCGCCTTCCAGTTTACAGTTACGATCAAAAACGGCAGGTTTAATATGGTAAATGGGGAACAAACAGGAACAATCACAATTTCTTCATTGGGCCACAAATACGCTCATCTTTTTCTCTACAAACTTGAAGATTTTGTTGGGGTTCTTGTTCATTAGTACTCAATTCAGTTTAAGGGATTGCATATTATTAACATCTTTTTTGCACCTTAGATAATTGCTTAAATATTTTTACCTAATCTTTGTTAGATTGTACTATGCTGGATTGAGTTATTAATAACATATTTTGATGCTACTAATCAATGATAAATTCAAGTCATTGCATTTAATGATAATCATAGACTGGATTGTGGTAAAACGCTGTACGTATTGCCTCTGTCGTAAATAAATTTCATTAGTTAGTCAAATATTTGGAATAAAAATGACATTACATTTTGTTGTTGTTCTGGCTGTCGCTTTTATTTCATTTTGTTTGATTATGTTCTTTTTGCTTAAAAATTGAGAAATAGAGGTATTTTTTCTACGCAATAACTCGGAAAGTTTCGAATAGAAAAAATAAAACAAAATTTCTGTACAAAATGGATATAAAGAATTTGTCTGTCATTGTTTACTTTATGACATTTATTTTTAAAACAATGACGATTTGATTCAAACTATTTTTAGAGTATTAAGAACGCCTACTGAGGAAATTTGGAAAGGTGTCTCTTCACTTCCAGAATATCATGCCATCTTTCCCAATTGGACCACTTATACTTTACCCGAACAGGTAAAAAATTTGGATGAAGACGGCATTGATTTGTTATCGAGAATGTTAAAATATGACCCAAGTCAAAGAATCTCTGCTAAAGGGATCGCACAGCATTCCTATTTTAAAGATGTTGACCTCAAAGTCACGCCTAATTTATAGTTAATTTAAGTTTTATAAAAATATTATTGGCCAGATTAGCAGTGCCATCGAAAAGTAATGATTTAGTTTTAAATAATCTAAATGTAAACTTTATTTAGATAATTTAATACTACATTATTTAATATTTTTATATAAAAAAGCTTAAAGTGTTCAAAAAAAGCGCCAGATTTATAATCACAATTTTTGTAATCATAAATAATATAAAGAAAAATTTCCAATTTTAACTTTTTTCTAACTTCAAATATATCAGAAAATTAGCCTCATATATATGTAGATGCGTAAGCAGACATTACATTATTTGCAGTAAAACGTAAAAAAACTTAGTCTCGTAGGCCAATCCTTAAATTTACTATATTAATTTATCAATAAGCGATATAAATGTCTCTGTATACCTCATGGGATTAGTAAGTTCTAATCGTATGACTCCATAATTAAATGACAGACGATACGTTATTTTGAAATTATATCTTAAGTTTAATAATCATAAAAACACAAAATAATAATGGTTCACTGTAAACACCCTGTGCAGGAAAACATAGCAATAGCAGGATCTTCACTATCATAAGTCACTAATACGTCTCTAAATTTATCTAACAATTGCGTTAATTGACTTCTCCTCAAATTTTCTAGATACATAATCTCTTCAAGATGATGGGTTCCCTCAAAATACCCTTTTCTACATAGTTTGGCAAACAATTTTAAGTCTTCTGGTGTGTTTGTGGCGGGAATTTTAAAAATTTCACTTCGTTCCTCATCTGGAAAGTCTAAAAGTAATTCTTCTTGATAGTTTTGCTTCTCTTCATTTGAGGCATTGTAATTTTCAAAATGTTTTACACCATCTTGTCCTTCAAACACTGATGAAGTCGCACTTTCCGATAATTCAATCCTAGATGGTTCGGGAAACGAAGCGGATAATACGGAAGTTCCGTGCGACGAAAGTGCCTTTTCGAATTGTCTTGTATTTAAATTTGAGGCTCCATTTTCCATAGGCATGTATTCAATGTAAGTGTGCAACTGTAATAATAGGTGGTGCTGTAACATCCAAATAATATTCTGAACTAAAGATGATTGCAAAGTTGAATTGCAGAGCGGATTAAGTTTGGACTGTAATGATGTGGGAACTGAGAACTCATGAATAGTTTTAATTAGATGGAGTCCTGGAAATGTTTTGCTAAATTTTTCTATTAAAGGTGAATTTTGGTGAAGTGGAGCATTTGGTGATATTACATATCTGTTAGTAGCACAAACTGGAAAAATCACTGTAGCCTTTGCCCAATATACCAAGTGAGCGGTCAATTCAAATACATGAGACAAAGTTAAATCAGAATCTGCGGCTAAAGTTTGCAGATTTTTCATCGGAGAATACTGAGTCAGCATTTTAATTAAAGACGGCGAACTATCCAGACAAGTGAAGTCAATTAAATGCTCTACAGGGTGAAGCAATAATAAACTATGATAAGGTCTTAAAGCTGTTAGACATCGATCTATATCGTCAGGTTCAACAATATGTCCTCTTAAATGCCATTGATGCGCTTTCTGTGGTAGGCAAAAACTAAGGGTAATCCATCTATTGACTTTCAAATGAACCAATCCTGTAGTACATAAATCTTCATATAATTTTTTAATGTTATCTCCTAAAGTGCATTTATCAAGAATTACTTGAAAGGCAGCACTATTATTTGATGTGTAATCATCGTGAGCTGCCATCATGCTTTGAGTTTGTTCAGAAACGTAGCCGCAGCGTTTCTCTTCATGACGTAATATAATTCCTAATCGTTGACTTAAATCATGATAACATCCAACTACTGAATGGCTGGCTAAGGCTGAGAGAGCAAACACAATGTTAATCAGCATAATTCCAGAGTCATCATCTTTTTCTGATTGTTTCGTTTTTAATTGTAACAAAGTTGGATGACTAACAAATCGCACATCATTCACTTTCAGTTCAAACTTTTTGTTGCATAAATCAGTTTTGACAGCAAACAGTGAAGATAGGACCTCATCACTTAGACCTGATAGCACACCTTTATTGATATTGGAAGAGTACGATGCAGGACTTTGAAGTGTTTCTTCAACAACGGTCAACGTGTATGGATTTTTTCGGGATTTATTGGAAATTTCTCTATTTTCTTGTACTTGAAATGGATATCGGAAAAGTAATCTATCCCCTTTGCTGTCGGATTTCACTAAAATTACACTCAATGGGTTAATTTCCATTTCTTTATTATCTATTGTTTTTTCACTTTTTCTTCAACGATAAATTTTCAATTCATGAATGCTTCGTACATAATTCGTGTTATTTACATTTTAATGAAAAATGTTGAATAATTATCCGTGATTTAATGTGGAAAATATCAATTGCAAAATTCAGACAAAACCAAGAATTTTGGGTTATAGTTATTGTTCATGGTTATGATCTAACTTCCAATAGAAAACGTCACAGATAATCTGATAAACGTTATATTGATTTATTTTAGTTGAAATTTAGTTTTTTTTTGGATACAAACTGAACTATTTAATGAACATTTTAAATAATCAATATTTGATTTATTAAAAATATGCATATGAAAAAATTGAAAATATCGAAGGGATGTAAATTTAAAAATATAATAAAAAAAGAAGAAGAATATCACCTGATTAACTGTCACCGAAAAAGCTTGGTTAGAAATCTTTTAAACTTAAAATATTCAAGTGGAATGGGTTATCATTTAAATAAAAGAAGGGGGAAATTTTCACTTTTAAATATTAAGAGAGCGAAATTTGTTTAAAATAGATCGAGTATTACAACTAGACGGTTACTTGTGTAGTGAACGTGGCCGTGAATATAACTCGAAACCGCACGCACAATGAGTTCTTGGCCGGAAGATGTTGGAATTTTGGCACTGGAATTAATATTCCCTTCCCAATACGTAGATCAAGTCGAACTGGAAGAATACGATAATGTGTCAACTGGTAAATACACCATAGGCTTGGGCCAACAAAAAATGGGTTTTTGTAGTGATCGTGAAGACATTCACTCTCTCTGTTTAACAGTGGCGAAAAATTTATTAGATCGTTATCAAATCAAACCACAAGCTATTGGAAGACTGGAAGTAGGGACTGAAACGATAATCGACAAATCAAAAAGCGTTAAGACTGTCTTAATGCAGTTGTTCCAGTCACATGGCATTACCGATATTGAAGGCATTGACACAACTAATGCATGCTATGGAGGGACTGCAGCTCTTTTTAATGCCATAAATTGGATGGAGTCATCATCATGGAATGGACGATATGCTCTCGTAATTGCTGGAGATATTGCGGTCTACGCAAAGGGGCCTGCAAGACCAACTGGTGGCACTGGAGCGGTTGCCATGCTTATAGGACCAAACGCACCTCTAGTATTTGATCGAGGTGTTAGAGGATTCTTTTTTAAACACGTCTATGATTTTTATAAACCAGATTTAACATCAGAATATCCTGTAGTTGATGGGAAACTCTCTGTTCAGTGCTATTTAGAAGCTTTGGACAACTGTTACCAGATATACTGTGAAAAAGCTGAAAAATTATATGGAAAAAGAATTGACTTAAATTTCTTTGATGGTATCTTATTTCACACGCCTTATGGAAAACTAGTGCAAAAATCAGTAGGAAGACTGGCTCTTAACGACTATCTTAGAGCTCCTGAAAATATACGAACGGACCTATATCCATCTGAACTGCAACAATTTGTCAATGTAGAATTAAATAATTCCTACTTTGATAGAGATGTTGAAAAGGCGTTTTTAACTGCAAGCAACGATGTTTTTCTTAAGAAAACAAAACCTTCTCTCGACATAGCTACAAATGTGGGAAATATGTACACTTCATCTCTATATGGAGGTCTAGTGTCGTATCTAGCTTCTAAAAGCCTGGACGACTTAAAAGGAAATAAATTGGCATTGTTTTCATATGGCTCTGGTTTAGCAGCGTGCTTCTATTCAATAACTATAAAAGATATTCCAAGTCTTCAAGTACTTAAAAATAATCTTAGCTATGTAGCTCCTTTATTAGAACAAAGAGTGAAAATTTCACCAGAAAAGTTTGAGGCCACATTAACATTGAGACAGCAGGTTGCTCATAAAGCACCTTATGAGCCTGTTGGAGATATTTCCCATTTCTTTCCTGGAACTTATTATTTAACGAAAATTGATGAACAACATAGAAGGTATTATGAGAAGAAGGAGAAAGTTATTATATCAAACGGACATGCATAGAAATACGTTGTTTTTGTAAAAATGGGTAAATTTGGGGTATTTTTTCTCTAGCGTCTAATAGGTCTACCAAAGTTTAGATTCTTTAAAATTACTTAAACTTTTATAAATTTGAATAAATCGCAAAGAAGAAACGATTTCTCTACTATTTTTACAATTATATCAGTGTTAAAATTTCAATCTAACAAAATGTTATATTATATATGATTTAAAAGCTTTGTGCCATTTAAAAAAATAAAAAATTCTGTAAAAATCAGGTTTAATTGTTGAAAACATCTATATTTATACCATAGTAAAATATCAATCCGGAAAGTAGTGCTTTTCCGTTTAGTGCAATTATAGAATAGTTATGTATATGGTTTTCCAAACTAATATTTTGTTGTTACATAATTAAATTACAGTTATATAATATACAGATTTATTAAATATTTTGAATCTTTGCTTATTTGCTATACTAGTTGTTGTATTAATTTGAAAATCACTCCTTTCAACTTCGTTCAAGAGACGGATACAATGCATACCCAGCAAACTTTTTCCACATCAATGGTTAAGCTTTCGGTTTGCCCTCCGGTTCCTCGATTGTCTCTCTAGCTAGACTGTTTTGTGACCGTCAATGACAGGGATTCGGAATAGGGTAACAACCTTACTTTGCAGTAATGCCTACATACTTTCTGTTTTAACCTTTGTGATTTGAAACACCTTGGCGTGTCTATATAAAAAATTACTTTCTTTGGTAAAAATTGCATGACAATAGACATTATTACATATTAAATAGACTGTATTAATGGTATATTCTAAAGGGAGTCCAGAAAAAGAACATCGAATTATAATGTTAGTAGTGTCCCGAAGTCGTTTACATCTTAATTTGCTCGTTATAAAAGTTACTTTTGAAAAAAATTTGCATTTTTTATAGGTCTATACTTTATACATCTTATAAATGATGCATTTTAGTAGTTTTTTGTACGATAATACGATCTACTTTTTCTGTCTGGATGCAATATTTCTACCGTAATATCTTTTTCTTGGCGTTATACAGAGTTATTATAATTTTTCAGAAAAAATTTAGGAGATTCCTTGTTCAAAATTAAAGATAATCGGTCAAAATTAATTTCTTAAGAAGATATACCATTTGCAAGATAGCGTACAAAAATAAGTATATAATTTTTCTCTAATTTGAATATAGGGATTTTTATGAAATTTCATATATACTATATATATAAGATGTGGCAACTGAAAGGCACATTGGGCATATTTTCTCACGATTTAAAAAGCTGGAAAGATGTGAAATAAAGCAAATTGATTTGTATTTTTATGAGAACTATAAAAAAAAAATTGCAATATTACCAAGAAAACAATTGTTTTAAGTAGGGCTGCCAGCTTTGACACTTTTCGATGTCATATTTTTCTGATTAAACTAACTATTGTTTCAACAAAAAAATAAAATATGTTTTAATACGTGTTGCAAATGATCAACATGTTGATAAGTAATTTTTACTGTAAAACTGTCACATAATTTAAGTAAGTTTTAAAAAGGTTATTGGCTAGTTTTTCATGTAAAAATCCTTGTATCCAAATTTGAGAAAAAAAATTATAAACTTATTTTTATACGCCATCATTACAATGAAATACTTATCTCCTTAAAGACTGACGAAACGTCTATATGACAGATTATCTTTAATTTCGAACAACAAATTGTCATTTTTTTTCGGATAAGTTACAATGCACACTGTACATATGTAAGATTTTCATTCGGAAGAGACACATTTTGAAGGGAAATCAGATACGAATAGTGTAATGATCGATATAAAAAGATTTCGTTCAATATCCTTTATTTCCTAACAAAATATAAAGTTACGAAATAAAATTGTAAATTCGGTTTCAAATCTGTTCGTCCAAAATAGTGGCTTTTAGCAAGACAACACCTAAAAAATAAAATAAATTTGATTAACAGCAGTGTTTCCTGATGAGCAAAAGAAAGTATTTTCGTAATCAACTTCTTCATGGCCTTGATTATATTCTTCAATCGGTAGAAGGAAAGTGAAACCTCGAAAGCAGGTGAGTGAAAGTTAAATTGGGAGACTCTTTAAAAATTTTTATTTTTATCTTATAAATAATTATGGCTACCTATTATTTATTAAATATTTTTCAATTATTTTAATGAAAAGTGGTACTTACTGCTTGGTTTTACCCTTATTAACAACGTATCATTAGGTTTGAGCATTTCTGCTTCAATTGAAGACTCGTATATGTTCTAAAACAATAATTATTAGTGGAAAAATATGTTAATTTTAAATAGGTACTTAATAGAAAAATGTTATAGTTAGATTACGTCTATTTTCTAGAATTTCACAGCATATTGGTACGATAGAAATGGGAGATAAGCTCTCTTGTACATGGCTGTAATACCATCTAATATTTACAATTTTGAATAATGCTATACATATACAGTTAAATTTCGATAACTCGAACCACTACTTGCCACAAAAAAAGTTCGAAATATCAAGACTTTCGAGATATCAGGACCACTTTATATTCTATAAATTTTGTAATGGCATTTATTTTGTTCGACGTATTCAAGAAATCGAATTATCAAAGTTTGACTGTATATAGTTTTTACGCTGTTAAAATTTTATTGCTAAGAAAAAAAATCAAGAAACGCTCAAATATTAACAAATTAAATAATAAATAATTGAATTTTTAAAGGAAAACAAATTTTTAGTAGTGTGTAATTAGATAAAACGAACTTAACTGTTTATTTATTATAAATTCTTTTCTTTTTAACGAAAACCTTAATCTAACAAAATAAGAAAGATAGATTAATAGCGCAGTCATTTAGTGGGGTTTTAGGTAAGTTTATACAAAACAATATTTACTGTACTGTTCTAAGAGTTTGAAACGGCTTATTTAGCATCTTTAAAGGTCGCATATTGCAGATTGTCTGCATATACAGGGTGTTTCAGTAACTCTGATATAACGCGTATTTCCGTTACGATTTAGAATCGATTTCTTTAGGTGTACTTATATTTAAAATTCACGTTTTTTTTTTCATAATTTACGATTTTTCTCTTCATATGTTTGTTACACTCTCCATGACTAAAGATTAATTTTAAAACGTCATTAATTGAGTCATTATTATTAAAATTAATTACCCAAAAGTGATAAGTAAAAGTATAAAACTGGTATTACATTTACATATTGTGCTAGAAATCAGTCTTACTGTCTTCTAAGCTAATTAAGATATTTCGAATTATTATTAGCAATTATTAAAAAATTGCAAATTATGGCTAAACCGTGAATTTTACGCATAAGGACTCCTAATCGAAATTGATTCAGAATTAAATTTAAAATTAAAATATATAAAATAAACGAGTTTTTTACTATCGAATTTCTTTAAATTCGACACTATTTTTTGCACACTTTGTATAATATTTATAAAAACTCCTTTTGTCAGGCTGATCGTATCTGATTAACGTATCAACAAAGTTTCATAAGGTTAGTTTTTAAAATAGCCGAGATTCTCATATTTTGGTGAAACAGTGTTTTAAGAAGATATTTCTTTTAAATTCGGATATCTCAAAAACGGTTAGACTTAGATTTAGAGACATCTACTAAGTATTTAATCATTTTAATGCGGAATTCAATTTGAAATAAAAAATGGACTTTCGGTATAACCGGATCTACTAAAAAAATTATTCCTACCACACCATGCGTTTATTCAAATCAAAAATTTGCCCTAGAAACATTGTCATGGATCATTAACCGCAATGGAAAAACTGCATTGTAAAAAGTTAGTGAGACTATAAATGACCACTAAAAATGTTAAACAACTCATTTCAAATGATTAGAACAATACAGTAAATAAAGTTTTGTAAAAACTTACTTAAGGCCTGACTAAAAGACTTTTTGAAGTCATTCTCTAAAATAGAGAAACCATATGCTGTTAATCATTCTTATTTTGTTAAATTAAAGTTTTCGTTAAAAAAGAATTTATAATAAATAAAAAGTTAATATCGTTACGGTACTATAGTTACGCACCATTAAAAATTAGTTTTTCTTTAATAATTTAATTATTAATTATTCCAGTTGTTAAAATTTGTTATATTTGAACGTTTTTTTCACTTTTTCTTATCTTGAATATTGTAATAACAGTATATTATTTCTCGGAATTGTAAAAAAATTAAATGATGCAACAATTATGTGTCAGAGTGTAGTATAGAATAGTTTAATAAAACGAATTTGCAAAAAGATGACATAGAATAGACTGGTTCTGAAGCGAAGACGAAACAAGATTCAACTTTTTTGTAAAACGTCTTTTTACAATATTTGAATTCATTCTTCATTATTGTTCCTTTGGCATTTTGACCTCATATTTATCTTCGCCTTTTTGTACTTAATGTAAATTTTTTTCCAATTCCAATGTTCTAGTCTATTTTAAATATATTTTTAGATGAGATAATTTTCGCTCAATACATAATGGATATGGTGTACAAGTTAAAGGGGTCACTTTTCATTTTGAAATTCACGCATTAACTTTACAGTTATATGTGAAATATGATATATAAATCATTGCCTCTGCTTTTAAGACAAATCATAATTGAGAATTCATATAACATTGCGGCACAGCTCAAGCTCAATGTCAGTTATTTTGCATCAAATCGCATGTTTAAAAGCTCCAAAAGAAAGTAATGTCAAGTATTATTTATTATACCATCTTAAAAGCTAATTAATGTTGCGTGTCTAAAAACTTTCAGTGTAATTGGTTCTGCTGTGCTGTTCTGGACGAAATTCCAGAAGATTGATTTTTAATTTACAAAATATTCACGCATACCAATGGAATGCACTTCCAGAGAAATTTAGTCTTTTTTTAATTCTTGAGATAAAAAAAACTATAGAGGTAACCAAGAAATTCGCAGGTTCGTTATTATTAAAATTTACTTTAATTGCGACGTGAGGATTATTTTTTTATAAAATAATTGTATTAAATATCATATGTAAGAGTTAAGGCAGAGACACATTATTGTCACGTCACGTGAACTCACGTAATTTCAATCCATCGTAGGTACTTTAAGTCAAACTTAATCAAAAAATAACTTTATCCCGTAGGTAACATATTTTCAAGTGATATTTGTAGTATTTAAATCAATAATAGTTACTTTGTAGCGGGTATTGGCCACTTACTTGAACTTTATATCCAGATGGATTTTTCAGACCCAAATCGCTTAATTTGAAGTTAACCCTATGAGGATATCCATCAACTCTTTTACTTAAAATTCCAACGGCATAAGACGTTTCATTCTGTATCACAGGAGTAATGGGTCTTGTCCACCAATCGATGTTTCCTCTCTAATAAAGATTTTTTTTATATTCATTTAAATATGTGTAGTGTTTATTAAAGAAACTAAAGCCCGGACCACAATGGGGATAAGCATAAAAACTGCATAAAACGGTATCATAATTAGTACGTAGTTTTAAACATAAATGTGTCCACAATATTCGTAATATTATTGTATATTTTTACCCCATTGTTCATTGTGGTTTCCTACTTATGTTTACGTTATGTACATGGAACCCCATAAGGCAGCGTAAAGGCGTAATTCACTGACAAAACAATGTCAATAAACATGAAAAAAATTAAATCTACGTCAAAATTACGTAAAAATTGAAAAATTACAACTTTCTTATGTAGCCTTTATGGCGCCTTATGTGGTTCTATAAACATAACGTAAATGTAACAGCATTGTGGACCGACCTATATAAAATAATGAATTTAACTTTACGTTTTTTTATGTATTATGTATTTCTTGTGCTTACGTCCATTGTGGTTTCCTACTAATGTAAAACACATGTAGGATCTAATGGTCAACAGCTGGTAAATTTATGTATTTGGTTTTGTATAAAATTTATCTGTTACTTTACGAAAGCAATGTATAACGTACATAATAATACAAGTAAGAATTACCGTCATTACTAATCTCCCTTGTATACCTAAAGGATCTTGGTCGATAGCTATAACATCCTTATTTAATAAAAGATCTCGAAATTTGGGATCGATATTTTTCAAATCCACTGACATTATAAGAGGGGCAGCCAGTATAGCCCATATCGCCAATTGTGCTTTTGCTTGTTCGTAGCTGAGTCCAAAATTGCCTATAATTAACTAAAAATATATGGATATTAATGTCTTCTCTATTTCATTTTATTAAACTACATACCATGTCTGGATCGTTCCAATGTCCAGGTCCAGCATAGTTGGCAATCCGATCTTGATTGTCGCTAAACCATTTTAAAATGTTAGTTACATTTGACCAGGAATCATCAATGTCGTCCCAATTTCGCCATAAATTACATACCTCAGACATTTTTTCATAGTTAGGCTAATTAATACACACATTTATAAGTAAATTTTACATTTTGATTTCAAGGAGACTTACGTGAATTCCAATAGGTTCCTGATATGCTGGCCAGCTACAAGAGTACACAATTGGACGGCCAGTTTGATTAAGATACCGTGACATAAGGGAGTAACCTGAATTAAAGAATAATGAAATTTGGAAAAATAAGAAAGAAAAAATTAAGAATATATTTCCTCTGGATTGCACTTGCATCTGAAGATAGTTCTCAATCTTAGATTGGACGGGGACATGTCGGCATCTCACAAAGATTTGAGGAAAGAGGAATCCAGAGGAAATACATTTAATCCTGCGAATTTTTATACACTTACCTAGTTCCATAGTTAAAATATCCGAATAGCAACCATCTAGTTTCAAATAATCTACCTCCCAATCTGCAAAAGTTTGCGCATCCAATTCCAGAAATTCAATACTTCCTGGATATCCAGCGCACGTTTTAGTTCCATAGTCCGCATAAATTCCCAGTTTTAAGCCTTTGCCATGCATCTAATTAAAAATAAGTTAAGAAATTTGAAAAGATATATATGAAAATTTACATAATCTGCAAGTGCTTTAATGCCACTTGGAAATCTTTTTGGATCTGGTTGTAATCGACTATTATTGTCACGTTCCTTGCTTGCCCAACAATCATCGATTATAACATATTCATATCCAGCATCTTTGAATCCATTGTTTACTATTTCGTCAGCAATTTCACGAAATAGTTCCTCTCTAAAAAATTATTATTTTTATGAAATAAATATTCATAAGTTTTCCATTTTTTTGCAGCAACAATAGAAGGTTGCCTACCTGATACAATCATCTGGATAAGCCTTACAATCAACCACACATCTATATCTTTGCCAGTGCATCCAGCCCATGGGTGGTGTCAACGCTAAACCATTGTTTAAACACTGTACTTGATGTCCTCCAATAATAATAATGCACAATAAGCTTAGAAAAAGCATTCTAAAATTGTAAAATTAGTGACGTACCGAGCGAAATTTTAACAATACATTAATACACTTCCAGCTGGGTCAAAGAACTGATTAGAAGGTCTATTTATATGTGATAATACTGCTGATTTTAGTTGAAGAATTGTACTGCTAAATTATACATTTACATTTGAAAAGTTACCAAATCACTTCGTTAATTACTTACTAGGGGTTGTTAGTTAAATAAAAAACAAATTGAACCCGAAATTTAATGATAAGTCATTATTTGACATACACGATTTACTTGAGAAAAACAAAAAGTATTTTAAGATTTTTTGAATGGAGCTTTCGGAAAAAAATAACGTTATAGAAGAAACTAAAGAAATATTGTTAAAAAAAATATTCAATTGACAAATTAATGTTAAAACTACCACAAACAGATTGGGTGGAAATATCATTGTACTGCTCCGGTTTGCTAGCAACCGAAACTGATTTTCAATGTCTAAAACATTTGCTAATTTTTAACCAAAAATGACATAAGCTTGAAATTGTTAACTACAGAGGAATTAGTTTTCATAACAGTTACGCGTAAAAATAATGGAAGAAGACGTTGAATAGTCTTTGAAAAAGTTTTATTTTTAATAAAACAATAAACAATTTGAGCTTTTCTTTAAAAAAAAAAGCAGTGAATTAGGTTTCAAATTAATGGAACACCCCCCTTATTCACCTGATTTCACGGTTTCAGACTATTATCTCTGTCCTAAGGTAAAGAAAAGTTTGAAAGGTTGATAATTTCTTTCCAAAAAGGTAATTGGGGCTGTGGATAGACAGTTTGCTGATCAAGAGGAAGGCCGGCTTAAAGATATTACAGGTTCACTGTACGAAGTGTGCTGTAAGAAACTCCTGTTGAATTAAGCATACGATATTAAGAATATTAACATATTTTCAATTAGGAAAGTTTCATTTCTTCTACAGTAGATTAAGCATAATTATATCAATATCTTTCAAATGAAATCTTACCTTAGAATAGGAATTGCAGGTAGGTAAAAGACTGGAAGAACAAAAGTTGACTGTGGTACCTGGACCATGAGCCAATGTCGAAGTAAATAAAATGTCAAATATATAAACCATGACAAGGTTATTCATTTTTATTATTTTGATAATGACTGATCAAGCGAAAATGTAGGTAGACTTCGTTTAACTAATAAAAGATTTAATTGTCGCAATGAAATTTTAACACAATCTGGATTCTGATTGTTTTAGGCCTCTATTTTGCTGAAAAATACATTGAACATAATGTATTTTTAGTATTCAATATAGTATTTTTAGAGAGTCCAATTCACACATAGATTTTTAGTCAAACAGACCAATTCGAATCTAGCATGTAGAAATTGACGTGTGTTTTTGTTTTGTCTCTACACGTGTAATTCAATGAAACACATTTTTATTCGATTAAAAATTCCTTCATAAAGTATCATTGTTTATGGTATTGTGTAATTCAGAAAAAAAATTAAACAAAAATGACTGGCTGGAACAAGAAAACTAATGTGCACGTGTCCTCTAAATATTTTTTAAAATTGTAGATAGTAGATATTTATCTAAATAAATAAAACAATTGTACAAATAATACTTTAGACTTTATTATTCTTCAATTGGCGATATTAGAAGAAGCACTGCACCTGAAATTAAAATAAATATACAGAAAACATTTACGAAGGACCTCGAAAATTTAGTATCTTAGGAAATTGCAGTGATGTAAGACAACTAGGGCTTATGTGTGTTTTAGTCAGTTGTAGTCTCACATTATGATTATGTAAGATTCAATCAACTAAGAAATGCGAATAAAAACGTTAGAACAATATCATAAAAAATATGAATGATGTTTTTATAATGCTATGTGACGTTTCTAGTTGGCAGGACATCGATTAAACATAAGAGGGTTCAAGAAGATTCAGGACGTGTAATATATTAATATATTCCCTACCAGATGGTGGAACTCGAACCATGATCTCAGTTGAGGCTAATGGACCATTTAAGCTACTATTTTCATCGAAAACGTCCTAGAAAATACGTAAAGAGTTTTCAAATTTAATCATTAAATTTTTAATTAAAAACGTACGGTCAAATGAAATTGTTCGTAAGAATCTGTTTGAAGTAAACTTGTTAAGTCTACATTATAATGATAGTAGTAGCCGTCCGTTCTATTACTCACAATTCCCACCGCCAATCCATTAACTTCTTCTGTTCCCAGCAATGGTTTGGTCCACAATAGAATATTATCTTTCTAACATGAATTGTTGATTAATAATTATAAATAATTAAATAGTATATAATTTACTTTAGACACAAGTTCACCGGGTATTCCCAATGGATCTTGATTGATCTTTATAGCATTATCGTTTAACAGGATCGCTTTAAATTCCGGTTGAATGGTATCCAAATCAACGGACATTATAAGAGGAGCTGCCAGAATTGACCATATTGTCATTTGGCTTTTGCTTTGTTCTAAACTCAAACCAAAATTGCCTATAATCAACTAGATATTCAAAAAATTAATTTTAAAATTATTATTGGTGTGAGAGATTACCATATCTGGATCGTTCCAATGTCCAGGACCAGCGTACTGTCTTAAGAATTTTTGATTATCAGCGAACCAGGTGGCAATATCACGAACATCGGCCCATTGATCGTCGATATCGCCATAGTTTCTCCATAAGTTGCAATACTCAACTGCCATTGAGTAATTTGCCTAAAGTAGTAAAATTTATAAGTATATGAAATACATTTTTCTATAAATGGTAAAATTCATTAAGTGATTACAGATAGAATCTGTAATGTTTGCAAAAGTATAATGATTTACGCCCGAACAACGCGTAGAGAATATGAAAATTCATATAAAAATTATGAAAACAGGTAAAAATAATGGGCAAATTTCGATTTCTGGGTCAAGTTAGTGATGTAAAGATCGCAAACCGCTTTTACCAGCAGGATCTTCTAATAACATTGAAGTACAGTTGCTCTAGCTATAGTTATACTAAATGGAATGTGCCGTTAAACGAGGTGGACTGATATTTTTATTATAAGGTGGATGTGAAGCTGGATGATGCTATCATGTAACAACTAAAATCGCCGCTTTTTATTCTTGACGTCTGATCTATTTTTGGAAAAAATTAGTACTTTAAGTTCAATAAAACACTTACTTTAAGTTCTTTATATGCAGGAAAACTGCACGAAAACATTATAGATCTTCCTGTTGCATTTAAGAATCGTGACATATTCGCATATCCTACACAAGGAAAATGTTACAGTTATGTTGAAAGGTTTTTGAATATATTTTTTTAAGCAACCTTCTTCCATTCCTTCAAGATCAACATAGCATCCGTCTAGTTTTAGGTAATCTACTCCCCATTCGGCGAAAGTTTGTGCGTCCAATTCTAAATAGTCCAAACTTCCTGGATATCCACCACAAGTCATTGTTCCATAATCTCCCATAAATTCCAAGTTTCAGTCCTAGGCTATGAATCTAATATAGAAATTAATTTATGGTAATTTTGAAAACGTTAACATCTTTTTCACAAAGAATTATTTTGTTTAAATTTAAACTCAGTTATTTAGTATAACATGATTTTAATTCTGAACACAATTCCTTTATAACTCGCACTCTTTTAGGAATCTTATTCCATATTATATCGATAATAAAAAGGCGATAACATCTTTGAGGATAGACTGTAACTTTGAATTAATGAATGTTTCTTAATGTAAATGGTATGCAGAATATTATTGATCAGACAAATGGAAATGTGACGTCTACAATATTCAAATTGCAATAAGTATAAACAACTTGAAATTTATCTTTTTCTGATATTAAGACCTTGCATTATTTTCTAAAGCTGCGTTCAGACCAGTTGAGTGAGCCAATGTAATATATTTCGTTTACACCTTTTGCTTAAAAGCTGTGGGCAGGCATAATAATCATTCGCTGGCACTTTAACAATCAGGTGCCCCATACAGTATCACGTCAAAATGTTCGCTTGCGCTCACTAAGTTGGTTTGAAACTAAAAGTAAGGTCCAATAGAAACTCACATAGTCTGCTAATTCCTTAATACCGTTTGGGAACCGTTCCAAATCGGCTTGTAATCTATTTTTTGAATCTCGAGATTTTTCCGACCAACAGTCGTCAATAATTATATACTCGTAACCAGCTTTAAGGTACCCGTCACTGACCATTTTATCTGCAGATCGTTTAAAAAGGGCTTCGCTGAAAAAATTTCTATAAACAAAAGCCCTTAGAGAAAAACAACTTTACCTACTTAATGCATTCATTTGGATATGCTGTACAGTTGGTTAAACATCTGAACCTTTCCCAACTCAACCATCCCATTGGAGGTGTTAATGCTAAACCATTATCCAAGCTGTGGATGGTGTAGATTTTAAGAAAAATAAATAATATTCTGAATAAAAAATTCATTGCTGCAATGATTGTTTTAGGAATAAGTAATGATATAAATTTATACGGGTTTTATATGCAGGAAGTTATCGTTAAGGTACTTAAAAAAGGTAGGTTGCCATTGAGATAATGGCGATTACTAGAAATTAGGTATTTAGGTTTTTAACAGTTTCGAAAAATTGCAATTTTATTACGGATATATTGATATCTAAGAAAAAGACATTATAATAAAAGCGATTTCATTTTAAATTCATTAACAGTAGTAAATATAGATTTTATGAATACTTCTTCTGGTTGGATTTTCTGCGAAAAAGTTTCGAATATCCAATTTTCGGGTTATCTGGATTTTGCAATTAATCAAATTTTAAATATGAAATTCTTAATTGCTTCATCAATAGGTTAATTATTTTTATCTTTACTGAGTTAATTAGATTGCAGAAACGTTAAATATAAATTTATTATTCGGTTGACAATCATTTAAAAAAGTTAGCTTTGTCTGTCTAATTATTTATTCAATGCAGAAAAAAACAATTTTAATTAATTAAAAAGCAAATCTTCTTGAATCATTAAAATTCACTTTTACACACGGCTAAAATTACTGTTGCAAACATATTTTGAACTGCTCCCGCATTCACCATAGTTTCCTGATTTAGAACCTGTAATTTTTATTATTTTATACTTTAAAAATGATTTTCTGGACAAAGTTTTTTTTTAAGAGTTCAGATTTTGAGAAATTTGATTCTCTAAGTGTACTACTACTACTTGCAACAGTGTAAGAATTCTTATGGTATCCAGCAACCGTTTTCTCAACGAATCCATTTGTTTTATTTTAACGAAGTTCTTTAAGACCTGTCTAGTTTCAAATTCTGGAAACAACAGGCGAATCTTTGATGAGTTATTAATTTGTTTTTGTATATGATCTTCCTCATGACTGTCTGTAATACAATGCTCCCATAGACTGCGGCCTAAATTCCCAGTTTGTGTCAAGTTACTTTTTAAAGACCCACAGGCTTCCATTGGTCTTCTTCACTTTTCCATATGTTTCTTCTAGAGCAATGAGATTAAAAATAAGAAAGTAAGATATAAAAGAGGATTTATTCATTTCAATTTTATAAAGATATATAATTTACTTTTTGTTCATGAGACTAGGCAAAGTTGAATCTTAAGAGTTTTAAGCAATAGTAATTTGCTTAAATAGTTATTTAACTATAAATCAATATAAGTCAATTAATATCCATAGGACACAATTGCCGCTCCCCTTCTTGCAAGAATATCATCATGGCTTTGTGCAATAAATAAACTCCCAACATTTGCGCTTCTTTTTTAGACCATGTGGCCGTTATTCCGTAAAATTCTCCCGATTTAACATTAGTTAAATTTTCCAATTTTATTGCACTTATCATTGCAGCTTCCCTGGAATACGCTTCTACAGGAATAACGTTTAGAAATACGTGTAAACATATAACTCCATAACCGTTCTTCCAAATATCCAGTATTCTTTCGAGTTTTTTAACACTTGATGTTAATTGTTGTTTCTTCCATAAATCCACGGAGTCATAGAGGTGTTGATAAGGTCTAGATCGTTTGCCTTTACCCACATAAAAAATCGAAGACAAAAAAGTTTGCCAGATATCTATAGGTTGCAGAATATCGGCTCTTTGGGGAAGGTTGTCCGTTAAACGTGGATCCAATAAGAGATAAGTGAAAGAGGACTTCGAATTGCCCTCTCGCCACTTTTTACTTGGGTCTGGATTACTGAACTGTTGTGCTAATTGGACTTCTAGCGATTTATACCTTGAATCGTTGCACCATTCCAAATTTCGAAGACATTTTTCAAGCTCTAAAGAATATTCTAGGAAAGAGAGAATTTATTAATAACCCATTAGTTAAAATGATTCAATATATTACTAGTGAAAGTTTCAACAGCAAAGTTTCTCACAAAAATTGTTGAAAACATACAGAAATAATAGAACAAAACTAAATTCAAACATAACAAATAATGACAAACCTTTTTTACATGTGTCATTTTTTTCAAATAGAATGGCAAGTTTTGTTTTAAACTTTACCTTTGATTTGGAAAGTTGAAATTTTAAAAATATTTAGAAAAACAATGCTTAACACGTTCAGTACCAAATGGGTCCAGCATGGTCTCATACATTTTGGAACTTACAGAATATATGAGACCAATGTAGACTCAAATGTATTGTCGGAACATATGTATACAGTATGGAAAGCTGAGATAGGGCCAATTTCTAGAAAAGGATGCACCGAGAGAGATCCAGCATATAGAAATTTCTATATATGACTATATGCTGCATCTCTCTCGGTGCATCCTTTTCTAGAAATTGGCCCTGTCTCAGCTTTCCATACTGTATAAAAAAAATATTCGGCATGGTGATCCGATTTTTTTCATATATGATGGCACTCAACGTGTTCAACGGAAATAAAATGAAAATATTCTAAAATGTATTTAAATCGTTTGAGAATCTTTGGGAGATCATTTACGGTCGATATTAGAGCAGTTGAATCTGTATTTCAAAACATAGATTAAAAAACTTTATATCATTTGAAAAGGCATTGTTTTTTTTAATATAAATTATCATATTCCAAGGAATAAATAACACTCGTAAAACCTAGGAGTGTGCAGGGTTGTTTATCTATCAAGGTCGAACTTAATTATTTGAAAATCGAATTTATATGAATGGCAATCTCTCGCTTAACTGTGAATCATGATTAACTAAATGTAATTTTTCTTTCTAACATTCATAAATAGCAATAGATAATGGTACGAAATACCTAATAGCGCGTAAAATGAATACAAAAAATAAATACCTCTTTTTTTGTTGTTCGACGGACAGGGTGCGATGGGATGTTTCTTCAAGCTGTGAAGTTTCTTTAAATATATCCGCTTTGTGGTTGCAGTTATGGGGCCAGGATTGAATCCGCAAAGGGTCAGTTCACGTCTTAAAGTTTCTACGTCGTAATCCAACAATGGGGGAAGCAATGACAAGGATGAGACATTTGACGATTGCATGCTGTTGTTTTGCTCACTAATAACATATTCAATAGATGCTGTATTTTATTTTATTGCTAGGTTTAGGTTTATTTTATTTTTTGTAGCTTTTACATAACAACAGCTAAAATTGCTACGTTACAGTAACCATAAAAATTAATTGAACTAAAAAATAATAATTTAACTAACCTGATAGCTTTTGAGATTCTTTTTTCATAAAGAACGACATGTTCATCCCGATCCACATATTTGTAAACTTCAGAAACGGTAATGAAACTGCACTCAGTCGTACCCTCGCTTATTTCAAATACATTTTTCTCAAATTCGGTAATACTGTCACCATGTTGGTACTTTTGTTTGATGCTGACTCGATCCAGATCTTTAGTTATTTCCAAAATATTTTTATTTAACGAATTAATACTGTTGTGTGAACAAGTATAGTAGTCGCTGCTTTTTTCTTGCTGCCTATCGGATTTGGCACTCAAAAGATGAGTGGTAGGATTGTTTAATAAATCGGAATGCAGTTCGTTTGAATGGTTAAAATCATTTGTACATTCACTGAGTGATGGTAAAGTCATTAAACCACTTTCCTTGGAAACCTCGGTGCAACGACTAATAGTTTCCGCGTCATTATATAAAGTGTTGTTATGGGATTTAGTTTTCGGTTTTTTAGTCTTACTGCGAGTCTTTCGATAAACCTACAAATAATAACAATAAAAGTTTGAATCCAGTTTTACAGCTGTGTGTGACGAGTTGTTTTTAAAAATAAAAAACATACCTTTCTAAAGGTAATACAATGGGAATCGTATCGTTTAGATTCATTGTCGCAATCTGATTCGGCCAAGGATTCATCCGAACAATCAAACCCTGATGGGTTTTCGTAATCGAAATTTGTGTTTATCAAGTTGTAATCCGTGCAATTGTTCTTCTGACTCTCGAAGACCCAATTGGAAACGTACTCAGTGGAATCAGTTTCAGGTAGTGACTTGAAATGATCCATTTTGGTAATACTGACTTCAGAAACTGACGCGTCTTCGGCTATTTGATATTCGCCTATTTGTACTCCATTGTTAATAAGAATTTTTTCTGTGAAAAGATTTGAGTATTAATGGATTATAAAAGACCTGCAGGGGCGATGAGATGCAGTTACAATTCAATCACATCTTGCAAGAATCCTTCAAGAATTGCGTTACTGTTTTAAAGAAATCATTCCAAATGATTGCCAGATAAGCGATAAAAGTGAATAAATATTTTCTATATAGTTCGAAAAATGCTTTGATTTTAAGTTGGTAATCCAATAAGTTTCTTCATAAATACTATAAACATATTTTTGTTAGTTGTACTAACCCCACTGAGAGAGTATATCGTATATTTGAATGTAATGATGATTATGACGTATTGTAATGCAGCATCCTTGTTCGTATCTTTTTTTTTAAAAAGCAATTTTTCTTAAACTTTATCTGGTGGTTATGCGTAAGGCGCCAGCCACTTGATACGGTGATAATTTTGCGCTATTTATATTTTATCGACAATCGTAAAGTAGGTTTATTTTTCAGACAGATTTTAAAAATTTCTAGTTCGGCGAACTGAGGTCAATACAATTTTAAAAAATTGAATACTGTCTTATGTGTTTTGTATTATATGAATTAATCTGTTATTTGGTAACGGTATCTTAATTATTAAGAAATAACTTCCAAAGAAAGTTCATCCACTTTAAGTCCCAGTTTTAATGATAACGAAATAATGAAGATTTTAATAAGATATTGTGCAAGTTGTCTAAAACTGAAAAGAGTAAAGAAATTTGTTGCCCTAGAATTAGAATTCAATGTTCAGTTTTTCATTGCGTATTAAAAATTTAATGTTTTAGTTGAACGTATTTAAAAAAATTAATTTCAAGCAACATTTTTAGACTAAAAATAATTTTTTAACTATCCCTCCTACTAACTTACGGACACAATGAAAGACACTTCTCACAAATATTAAAGTTTTGCAATCTGAAATATGTATAAGCTTTTCCGAAAGCACTTTAAGATAACTTGTTTTGACAGGTACAATTTTCCTTAAAATTATTAAATTTAATACCCGTCGACAGCATGTGGTTACTTTAAGGAGTAATGATGAGCTGTTTGGTTTTTATTGTTTTTCATTAAATTATTGTTCAACGGTGGAATAGATATAAAAAACCTTCAAATTTGCAGTTCAATCTGCTAAGAACCAACGCGATAAAGTCGCAAAATCCAAGATTATATCGAATTTTTATGTGCTTCGGTCAATAGCCAAAAGTTCAAGGAAAAAATTTCTTCTTCGTATGCAGATCAGTGATTACATCCAATACTGTGACAAATTTTTAAAATATTAAATAACATTTATGTAAAAAAAAACACGTTCTGAACAAATGGCATAATACCTAATCAAATTACTTAAATTAGCCCAAAATAACATTCTGCATGCCAATTAACAAGAGTAGAATTAAACGAGTATACATTTCATTTATCAGAAACGTGACATTTGAAAAATACATACATATGTATGTAGTATACACTTACGAGGGTTATATAACAAGTAACTTGATATTCATTAGTTTGATAATTATATTATGGAATTTTTCCATACACAATCTTCATAATTAACTCAATGAAACAACTTTTATACGCTTTAGGCAGCCTTCATACTTTTAAAATCATCGATGGCAGTGATAGAAATGTGTATGGTATTTATAAATAGGGTGATACAAGTCAAAAATGGAATTGAATTGAGTCACCAACCAATGATGCATTACTTTTTCCATTTCATTTTGCAAATCAATGGAGCTGTTTGCTTTCTTATAATCATGTATATAGTATAAGTACATTTTTATAAATAAAATGTTTGCTTTAGTTTTCAGCAGGAAAGTAATAGGTATTTTCCAATCTAAAAAACTACTGCGGCAATTTTCGGTAATTTGAGCATGCGCATTCACAAATATTCATTTTTTGGGACGGCGATATAGTGTTAAAAATTTGATAGCCAGTTCTCGGTTCCATTTATGAACAATTTTTGATGAAAACTTGATGATAATTGAATTTTTAACGTAATATCGCCCTTCCAAAAACGAACAGTTGTGAATGCGCATGTTCAGTGGTCCCATTACTAAAAAATAATCGCAGGTTCAAAAATACCTAATATGTATTGTATTTACTGAATATTAGGATTTGCTGTTCTTACATTTGGAAGGACTAATTAACCACATCTGTGTAACATGTTAAATCGATTATGATTTAGCATTGCAGGACGAATGTCCCGAAAATATGACAGTATTCTTCTGCATGATAATATTATATTTGGTCACATACTAAGCTACACAGATGATTTTAGTTCTTCGTAGGTATGCGATGAGAGAATTCCTAAAGCATTAACTTTTGAAATTTTGATTTTTGGTTTCTATTTTTATTTTCAATTAGTGCAAGTTTTAAATAGATATAATCAAACACTATGCCGTATATTTAGGATTTATGCATTCATTGATGGAAGTACATATTAAATATTTTCAAGTTCAATGTACAATTATCGTGAATGAAATTACATCATTCAAAATACGAGAGTATATTGATTGAAACTTTTACTACAGGTTGCATCATCCTGGGATATACTTAGTTAAACATTAGTCACATTTGTTGATAAACATTTTTAGCATTAAATATGCATTAATTTCTAAAGTCTGTGACATAAAAATGATTGAAAAGAAAAATATATAAATGGAATCAGGTGCTAAAAAATCTCTTTGGGACAATCAAATGAAGAAAGACCTCAGAGTTCAAATGCGTTAAAACAAATGGGCCATTTGGTTAATTGCCATCAATAATAATTGAAATGAATTCTCTGTACTAGATTGACGTACTACGACGAAACTCAAAGGTTAGTTCTTATCGCTGTCGGGATATAATTTTTATATTTCAATAAAAATAAATGAAATAAAATTGATTGACAGTATTTCTTTATACATATTAATTTAAGACTACTCAATATTAATTTTGGTGATTCTATAAAACAAAAAAATAATAAAAATATATAAATGTAAGCCACATAAAATGAACACTAAAATAAAAAATTATAACGTAATAGCACTGACAATGTGTGAACTTTATGTATGAACTATTGTCCACACATACATAAATACGACTTGCGTCACCATACTTACTTCTTTCAACCTTATCTATAACGAAAGAAAATTGTCAATTTCGTCACCTCAATTGTCAATTTCATTACACTCTAAGGCCTGCTTGCCACTACACTAATTTTAGTATTGAATTTATTATTAAATTTTTACTACTAAAATTTGCAACCAGTCAGTATCACGCTGATTGGTTAGGAACAGTTGTCAAAACTATCACATTGCCATTTCATTGGATAGAATAGAAATAGTCTGTTACAGATTTTAGTAGTAAAAATTTAATAATAAATTTAATACTAAAATTAGTATAGTGGCAAGCAGGCCTAAAATCAAAAATATTTCGTACACAACAAGCTTAGCCTTTCCTATTAGAAATCAATGTAGAGGTCAAATAACAAAATTGAATTGCTGTCCAAATGGACAAACAATTTTTTTTGCAGACGTCTTTATTTTGATTCTCAAGGTTGTTCCGCAGTTTGATATTTTAGAAATATCAAACTTCTACTATGTAGTACTTATCCATCTTTTTCTTCTTTTATCTTTATTTCTCTTACATTCTTACATTTCTTTTACATTCCTCAAAGTTTTTTTTCTATAATATGTATGTATATACGTGTTTTCAACCCATACCTTGCCTAACCTGTTTTTTTTTCTTCTGCTATTAGTTAAAGTAGTTAATACTAAAAATTAATCATTATATATTTAACTTTTCACAGTTTTATTGTTCTTAATTGTTCTCGTTTTTTCCCTTTTTTTTTAGGGTTAGCAAAGCTAGCGGTCCTAGGCACTTTTGAGCAGGTGTGAGTACGTTTACATTTCAACGGCTACCACTGTATCAGTATAGTTGATTTCATAATTTATGACTTCAAATAACGTCAATACAGCAATACTTTTAAGATTTACATATGAATTCTTTTATTTTATGCCCTTGGTCTATCTGAACTATGATATATACATAAAAGACTCTTTCAAAAAAATCCAGAGAAATGGAAAAAGTAGACCAAAAAAAAAATACAGAAACATTCTATGAATCGTCAACTTTAATAAAAAACATGGGATGTTGTAGAATATATGCTCAGCATTTTAGTAAATTTTAAATGACATTTTTGTTTAAGCGAGAGACGCACGAAGTTTATAATAAGAGGTCACGGAGCGATCATGATGTTATGAACCATCGGTTATCAAGATGTGTTAAATAATGACTTAAAAGTGAAACATAATGAATCTGTTACAAAATATTCGACTTACCTAAAACAAAATCAATATTTCCATGATTTTCTACTTGACTAATGAGATCTATATTTGGTCTATGTTTTTCGAGCAACTCCAGGCATTCCCTAAAGCCTTCTTCGCTCGCATAGATAAAAGGCGTCTTTCCGCCTTCGTCTCTTATTTGTGGATCCCCTCCATTTTTTAACAAGACATCTAGAATTGCTGAACGGCCCCATGCTGCTGCTATGTGAACCGGTGTTATTCCTTCGTCCGATCTGAAAAATGCATTATAGGTACATAGTTAGGACAGATGTTTTCTTTGATACCTATAATTTGGTTTTGAATGGTTTCGAAAAAAGAGAAGCTGGTTGGCCTTTCATACGCCAACATCAATTACTTAGGTATATTCTATCCACATGGATGTGTTAAGGTTATTTTATTATTTCAAACATATGTAAAGGATCTATATTGTTAATTGACATAAACGATTTGCTTAAGAGTAGAGTGGACAGGCCAGATTGGACTCACTTCATTTATGCACTGTGTATTTCTATAATATTTATAACTATTGCTTTGCTTACAATAAAAATACAAAAGAATTTAAGTTGCACTTCTAAGGTGCTTTGGAAAAAAAAGTGTTCCTGAGAAATAAACTTGGTTATGTATGCTAAAAATTGATTTCATCACTTTGCGTCTGAAAGCAATTGATTTGAGTTGGGAATCGAGACACAAAACAGCAGCTACCAAAAAAATTAAAGTAAGGTTTAGCTGGAAAGGTTGATTCTGGAAAGATTATGACGATGATCTTTTAGCATGTAAAAGGGTTTAATTTTTCAAGATAAGTGAAAATGAAACATCACAAATTTTCACTCATTATTCGTCATTCATTCTTCAACTAGATTCATATTGACCAAACTGCATTCAGCGGCATATTTCTTCATTCTCTCTACATTGTATATAACTTCAATATTGTGATGTGATTTATATTTGACTGGACCTCTAGAAAAAATTTTGGGAGACCTCAAATTTGTAGATGGAATTGATTGGACGAACCGTCAAAGATATTGTCCAAAAAATGAATTACGAAGTTTCCATGAAGATGATATAAATGAACGTGGTGCAAAGAGAGAGTATGTCGAAAAAACACAATGATTTTTCAAGAGTGGTAGGGCCTTAAGGTAAATGTATAAAACGGTTCAAACGCCCACTAAACTACGCGTCAACAACAATTATTAATAACAATGAATGACATTGTTTTACTATACAAACAATCAAGTTTTAAAGCAAAGAACCAGTTAATTCCAGAAATAATTATAAAATATCGTTTGACATTAAACAAAAAAATCAATAACAATAAATGTCACTGGAACTAATTAATAATATCTTTTCATTTTATATTCGCTTTATCGTGGATGAACCGCGTAAAATGATATTATATTTAGCTCCACGCTTATTTTTAGTTGTTGTCGTTAAAAGTGTAAAATCTACATGACAACTCGAGTCGTATTGTTTTCACAATTTTTCAACTATGTATGTATGTTCCTTATCTGGATGGATTCGATGCGAGAAAACGAAAGGCGCCGTAATTCAGACGAAGAAGGCAACCGCATGTTTGAAAGTACAACTGATAATGTATGGAATATGACGTCAATTAAGCTCTGTAGTAAACAACCGTGTTCTATAATTGCATACGGCAGTCTAAGCTTAATGTTTAATTAATCGAATGTTCACCGTAAATTTTATCGTAAGAATTGAACAGCTGTGAATTACATCACAATTAATATTATTTCCAACACGTTTCATACATATACTATGTATGTATTTGGAAAATACAGTAACATTTCCCACCAGTATTTGATTTATTCTACTGACACTGTATGATTATCATACCTTACGTTAGGATCACCTCCATTTTGTAGAATCTGGTTGGTCACTTCTAAGGCAAATTCTAAAGGTTCGTAGCCAATGGCGAGATGAAATGGTGCAATTCCTTTTAATGGTAACACCAAGTTAGGATTAGCTCCCTTTTCGATGAGGAGAGATTTTACTGACCTGGAATTAAAATACAGTTAAAATTTATGAATAATTTGCATTTATCTTGGACATTGAATATGCACTTTCTCAACTACATAGCAAGATTTTGGTTTGGAGCTCTTAACTCCGATTTACATCATACGCTATATCACGTCAAATTCTTAACCGTTCGCGCTCAGGATCATTAGCGCTCTGTAAAATCATGGATTCCTCAAAAATGATGCTTTTGATGTGACGAAACGTACATGTATATTGTAATTTTAGGGTTGATGTTATACATATCGTCGCCTTAATACGCATATTACATAACTCCACTTTTTGCTAAAATGTGAATATTATGCCCGTCTGTTAAAGAAGCGCTAAATGCATTTTCCTACAAAACTCCACTTTTTGGGACTTATGTGATATGCGGATTAAGCGGACAATATGTTTGAAATTCCTAAGTCCATTATCATCGCAAGAGCTTGAACCATGAAATGTGTAATTTAGCCAAGCCACTTCTATGATTGAAGGTGTTTCTTTCTTCTCCATTAAATTTTTGACCCTTTTTTTCAACGATAAGCTGTATAAGTTGCATATATTATTCTTTAGATCAAGGGTTGTCAATCTTAAGTAATATGAAAGCAATTTTTGAGTTAACGAGAAAATAAGGTATCTCTCTTATTTTGGTCATTAATGTTTAAAAAGATAATCAATTCTAATACAGAGCATAAGTACCTCTTATTTCTTCTGGAAACCATATTTTTCTCAAAACTGACAAAATTGAAAAACTGGAATTCACACACTTTCAGTTGCACCAATGTTCCCTTAATTGTTTAGCACAGCTAATGGTGCAGTAAAGTAAGGGTATGTAGAATGCTTATGATAATGTGTATTGGCACTTTCGATTAACAAATCTATAATAAGGGCTCTCCTGATTATTGCTCAATGTTGGTTTGATAATAAAAATGAGGACTTATTCTCTTGGAGAACCCAAGAAAATAACAGCTCTGAAAATTGTAGTAAGACACATGTATAACACGCAGAAATCATCATTGGTTGGTCCAATCGCGTGACCTCAACATCATGAAAAATTTGCGGATATAATTAAATTTAGCAAAAATTAATTGATAAAATTTTAAGGTGTCCCCATTTACGGAACGATGACAATCGTTGCGATTAGGCGTTCGATATTCGGTTAGAGAAAAGGCTAATAGGGCTACTCTAATACAAAATGACTAAATTTTTAATGTTATTTTTCAAAAATTATTTATGAATTGTTGAAGAAAAGATTTTCTCACAAAAGTCACTCACTGTTATTATTATTTTGGTTTATTCTCCCTCGCTGAATACTAAACGACCGATTGTAACGATTATCATTCGGAGAATGAGCACCTTAAACTGGCCTTTACACCAGTTGTTTGTAGTAATATCGACTTTGGAGCAACTGTCCTGGCATTTTTCAGTTTATTTCACAAAGTAGGTTCGCTAATTTTAACAAATCGTATTCACAAACGTCGTTTATCGACTTTACAGACATCTGTAAATTGATAAAGACAGAAAAAAATTAATGAGCTCATTAAATTTACACATTAAAGGATTAAAAATTAATTCACATAGAAGAACAACTATGTACAGTGGTATTAAAAAAAAGCATACACCAACTAGAGAGGGAAGTTTTAAAAACATATGTAATTTAAATGTGATTGTCAAACTTCTCTCCCTAGTTGGTATATGTTTTTTTTGAATACCACTGTATATATTTGTAAATACTTCTCAGGTTCTTTTTGCCAATTTAAATTATAATATAATCTTGATCTATATATTATATAGGTCTTATTAGGGCCAATTTAATAATTTATTAAAGGCCTGTTTCACATTTGTGAAAATAAAATTATCAACATGTTTAAAGACGTTTGTAAAATAATATTTCGTTAGGCTTTTTGGAGATTCGTTGCATATTTAAAATTGCTTTGTGAATAAAGATCGAATAATGTAAGTATGAAAAACTGTTATTTAAGTAACTGTAAATGGAAAAATAATAGACCAAAAACGGGCAACTTTTAGAGACTAGAACAATTAGATTAGAAAAAAAAACGAATATCGATTTTTGACAATTTTGGCAATCAAAAAAAAAAATTGAAATCGAATTTTGAAACTTACTCAAGATGTCGATCTTCAATGGAATCGTATAACGCTGCTGCTAAATAAAATTCGTTCTTGTCTTTTCCACGATATAGCATTGTCACATAACACCTCACTTATTAGAAATTCTACTCAAAAATTACAAATTTATAAATGAAAGTGAATTAAAGGAATCAAAAATGCAAAAGTAATAAGATAATTCTTTACGAACACTTGAAAAACTATAAACTGTAATTACAGTTTCGTTCTGAAAAATATTTTCAAATAATACCGGAAAAAAACCCGGATGCTTTATAACCGGATTCACAACGAATTGTAAACAATTTTAGGAGGTTAGGGTGCTTTTAAAAACCGCGTCTCTATGCTTTCTCGGGCATGCGTATGAGATATCAATATAATCTAGTCAAAATCAGGACCGGATTAACTAAGCGGGGCAAGTTAGGTGAATATTTATGACCCAGAGTTCGGATCAGTCTGAATTCAATCGTTTAATGAGACATGTTCAATTAATTTTCATTTACTTTTAACTTCTTTCTTAGGAACTATGACAAATTTAGTCCGCAAAGAGAGGTATGACAGATTGGGTAGGTAAAGAAACATTTACAAGTTGCTTCGTTCCTAATAAGAAAACGATTGGATTTTCATACTAGTAAAAATTTTACTTTCAAAGTTTACAATATCGTCGACTTAATAAGAAAATCATGTAACTCCATTTTGTCAAAGTTGTCAGGAAAAAAAACTGTTATTTATTAGTACGTGTTTGATGCAAACATATTTTTTTGCAATTTTACAGGGTGACTGACTCGAAAATTGACCACCGGATGATATTAAAACTTTATTTTCGATAAAAAGTGGAGTTATGCGATTTTCTTTCTAAGCCGACGATATGCTTTTGAAAAATTAAAGGGCTTTTATATTAAACTAGTATTTCTTTGTTTTACAAAATAAGAAGTATTTGAGGAACATCCCTGTATTTTCTATCAAATTGGGTAATGTATTATGAACTGTATATTGATTATTTTTTATTCAATTTACTAAAAACTGCTTTAATTAACTCAAGTAAATGTAATGATTAAGTAACTATTAAATATTTATCAACACGTTATGATTTTTTTATTAACGAACTCTGAAAGACACATTTTATTAGTTTAATGCACCCCTATGAAAGTTGGTGAACATTGTTCGAAATCTGGGTTATTAAATATACAAATTTTAACAATATGTTTCATTATCAAAACATTTTTCTTGTCAGACTTGTTTAATTAAAATGGTAGAAACAATTTGTAGTAAAAATAGGAAAAATCATATTTACAGTTTCAATGTATTACACAAGTCAGTAAAGAAACCATTGTATAAAAACGATACAATAAGATATATATATATTTACATAAATTAACATGTACATATTATGTAAAAGTACCTAAACCAACTCATTTTGTCTTTGGGACCCATACAGGTAAAGCCACTGCACCCATTGAAACTCTTTCAATTAAAATAATTTCATCTTCCACATTGTCGGCATTGTAAAACTTCCGGAGCTCTTCAATTGCTTTATCTTCTATCTAAAATATCGAATTTTAAAAGTAATGGAACAACATTCTAACATTACAATGAGAAAGTTACCTGGGTGTAAACTAATTGTTTAGAAGTTATCTTTATTAAGTTTTCTTTTTGTTTCTTTTCACTTGAAATAATAGCTTCAATATTGTCTTGTTGTCCAGAGTCAATGGAAGAATTCCAATCTTCAGGTATTTTCCAGGGATTTTTAGGACTTTCTAAAATGCGTTCAATCATTTCATATTGCGTATATGGATTTAATACAACATTACCTTGTATAACTGGAGAACTTGAAATAATGTTATTACTTTCTGAGGATAACCTTTTCCGCTGTTTTTGAGATATTTTTACAGACTTTATCTTCGGTTCAGATCGGCGCATTCTCACATTCTGATAGTCAGAAGTCTGTTTTGGAGGACTATTTAGTAAAGGGAACTCAAAGGAATCTACGAACGAACTACTCAAGCTTTCACAATCAGATTTCCTGTTTAAAATCGTAAAATTATCCATTTCTATTTCATCATTTCGTTGACCAAATTCGTTTGCAATCAAAATCGATTTTAAACGATCAGTCTTTGGATTAGTTTCTTTTTCTTGTTCAACTATGTTGATTGATTCATTTAAATGAATAACAGAAGAATCTTGTTCTTTTTCCATAGATCGGGACAAATTTTGTTCGGAAGTTTTATGAGTTCTTGACCGTTTTTTCGTTTTTGACCTATCCTTTTTTTCCCTTTTTTCCATAATATCCACTGGACACAACGTACTAATTTTAATAATCTCTTCGTCGGAGGCGGCAATTGAATATGGAGTAATAATTCGACAATCCAAATGTCGATGAATTTGATAAAACTCGGACAATTCCTTGAGAACTTCAGGTTCTAGATCATCAAGTAATCGCATTTCCAAGAATGATGTGATATTTTGGTGAATAAATTCGAAACAGTTCTCCTTTAAATTGTGTGCATTATACATGTCGGCGAATGTTAACAGTTGTACCGCGTTTTTAATAGTCAGAAGGTTTGATAGAATATGTTCGCATTGTTCTTTCAGTCGAGTGACGAAGAATTCATCGGCTAAAATGATTATTTGGAAAAATTGATTGATGTCCTTGTCCTTGAATCGATCCAAAGAGTCTGAATAAAGGAATTCGAGTAAGGCTTCCACAACGCCTTTTGTAAATGGTATGTTTATGACCGATGTTTCGTTCTGAATTTTAAAGTAAAAAATTAAATAATAACAATATTTTTTCGAAAAGCGTCGAAAGACACTTCTTTGAATTTTTACTCAAGATTGTTAATGCTATCGAACGAGTGTCCCATTAAAAAGGCCCCTATCTGTATGAAATCTTTTTAGATCGATTAAACGAGGGCTATTGTTTAATTATAGTTTTTTACTATGGGTGACATAAAGTATGAAGATTTTCAAGTTGTTCAGAATCAGTTAATCTGTAATTTTATATTCCTAATTTAAAAAAAAAGATTCTAAATTTCTTCTAATCTAAAAAGAAAGTACATTTAGTTATGAAAAATTGAGAATTATGTGGTAATAATATCCGGGATGGACTACCTTTTTCTGGGACACCCTGTATAATATGAAGTAACAACTAGGATGAAATAAAATTGTATTTGCTTACCCCTCTCCATCGTGTCGAAAACATGTTGCTGAAATAGTCAAGTCGAGCCGCCAAAATACATTTGTGAGCCTTTAAAATGTTCTTATCCTTACAATGTATTTCAACGTCGCATAACTCTAAGCACGAGTATCGATTAAAGACAAGTGGAATTTTCGTTATTTTCCATCCATCTTTTTTAAGTATCACGCAATAGTTGATCATATCCAAGTTACTCAATATTTTTTGTAGTTCAATACACTCGAATCTCTTGGACATCTCGTGTAGCATTCGCACGGGATTATCTAATTTTCGTTCTGTATCTGTAGTTGAATTAGAACGTTTAGAAAGTTTTGTGTAGTATTCGAAAGCTGATTGGTTTTCCTTTTCCTGGATGATCATATCGTTTTCTGTATTATGGATTTTTTTCAAACATAATCTTTTAAGAGCTTCGTTTTTCAGTTCCCCCACTTGTAAAAGTTCCGATTTTCCAGTATAGACATAGTTTAAAAATTCTTGAAAAATTGTTGGATGGTATGTGGGAAACTCCACGAGTGAACTGGTTTTTTTAAATAAATTTTCAAAATATTGGATACGCGATGACAAAATGAATTTGTGAGCTGCGAATAAGTGACCTGACACGTTGAATTCCACATCTGATAAACCATCACAGAGCGATGCATCGGTGAGCAGATTATGCATGTCTGTTAGCATTGTGGATTCGGAAATGTCGGAATGATTGAAAAATTTATAAGGATATTCCTAAAACAAATAAAATGATATAGGTATTTTAAAGAATCAATTTCCAGTTTCAATGTGAGCCTGTTTCACAATCGTAACAGCTATCAAGAACAAATTTAGTAGCTGCAGCTCAGCATATTAAAAAGAGTTTCTATATATGTATGTACATTAACTTACTTGAACAATGCTATAGTTCTGCCCTTTTGGATCGCTTTCAATTTTAACAGCTCGATGAACCCTAGGAATTCTTTCCAATTTTAAACTGATACATTCATCTTTTTCAATAAACTTGTGGAAGTCACTTTTTGTATTGGAATTTTCTTTTGGCACATTTGTAGTCGCTTTTTTCTTTCTTGGTTTTATTTCTCCTTTAAACGCTTCCCCATCCTTAGTTACAAAAAGTATTTCATTAATATTTAGAGCGAACTGTTTGATATTTAGACATCTACTGCCAAACACGCATCTACGAAGCATAGGATCACTTTCTTGCCACAATAGTAAATTTCCAGTTGAAGTTAGAGCGGCTACTTTGAGTTTAAAACTGTTTTTCGCTAGTTCTGAGTCAATAGAATGGTTTAAATTCCCTCCGAAAACGGAGATTTGTACTAAATCCAATAACCTAAAACATAATTTTGTTCCAAGTTTCGACTTTTATGACGAAACTTGAGACGGAATACTTTGAAGATATTTTTCTACATTGATATTCATGTAGGACGTAAATATCTCCTTTTTTCGTGTAAATCACTGTGGCTCCTGTGTTGCTACAGACTAATTTGATGGCGTTTTCTTTAGAGCTGATACATTTTACTCGTCTGGGCTCTGTAATGTATTTATCCAAATTATTCAATGGAAAACCCAACTGACCAGCGTTAAGACCCCATACAAATATGTCTAAAACAAAAGAATGTTTTTTTCTAATTTATTAATGTAAACTACAAGATATGAGTAGGTGTTCTTTGAGATAGTAAATTATAAGATGTAATAATAAAAAAAAACCTAAAAATAAATGGATGGTATACTGTATTTTTTACCTGATTTATTCCAAACTAATGAATGATATGTTCCTGTTGCAACCATAGACTCTTTATTAACTGTCATTTTCAAAACTTTTGGGACCAAAACTTCAGATGGTGGGGGCGACAAGCCAAGTACTTTGTGTTTATTCAAACCGCAGGCAAAAATCTGCAAATCAAAAAGGTTGGCAGTAATCAAAAATATTATAGAACTGTACACTTATAAATACCTCTCCATTAGAACTCAAAAATAAACTATGGTCCCTAGCAATGCTGCAAGAAACAATTTGTACTTTTTCACTAGTCTGAGTACCATTAAAAGTGTTTATGAATTTAACGGGTTTTGGAATGACTTCTGTATGTTGAATACCCAAACCCAATCGTCCACCATGTCCATGGCCGCAAGAATACACTGACCCTGTATCGGTTAATATGACACAATGGAATTCGTTAATTAAAATTTGCGCCACATTTTCATTTGGATATTGCTTATGGAAGATATCCATGGATTCAGGTACTGAACGTGAATGTTGAGATCCTAAGGAATTGTTTGAGTTTGGGCCCCAAGTAAAAAGTTCTCCGGCTGAACGGTTAGTAATCGCAGGTTGAAAACGATCGCTCATGGCATGTTCTAAGAACGTCAAATTATTGCCATCCTGAATGGTTAAATTCGCTCCTAAATATTGATATAATCATACATTTTTTTTAGAAAAAAATAACATTGCAAACCCAGTTTAATTAACTCTACAGTAGTGTCAATTTTCCCGTAAAATATGCTTCTATGTAGTGGAGTATAACCAGATTCTCGATCTTTTGCGTTAATATTTGAATGTCGATTCTCAACCAGCCATCTGACTAAATCAGTTCTACCACATGAAGAAGCGACGTGTAAGGCTGTTCGCCCATCCAAATCTTTTACCGATTCACAATGGGCACATATGTAAGATAGATATGAAGCCAACTGAGAATCAGTAACTGCTCTTTTAGTTATAGAGGCTGTAATACTTTCACCATGTTTACAATTGGTTGTGCAATCTGGAATTCTGATAGATTGTTTATTCATCTAAAAGATATTTTAAAATTTTAGCTTGAAAAGGTAATATCATTTTTTTAAAAATACGTATTACCTTAATAAAACAAAATTACAATAAAATAGGAAAATTGAGCCAGTTGATTAAAAATGTTCCTAAACAGCTGTACAAACTAAAAATATTTATCAAAATACTGTTGTAGAGGTTAATTTCAAGTTGAACAACAATAATCAGTATATTAACGATTAATAAGCTTATAAAGTGAATTACTCAAGTGAGAGTTGAAAAAATTTGTTTATTTTAGTTAATTCGGTTTTAATATTAAACGTCACCTTTTGAGGTTATGTAATTGTCAGGGTTGGCATATTTGTACTAATTGAATGTACTAAATAGTAAAAATTTAACAATATGGGGCATTATCATATATATAGAGATATATATAGATCCATATAGAGATTATATATGTATATAATCTCTATATGCAGCATTCTCCATTCACACAATGAGTGGCAAATGAAGCAAAGAGAGAGAGAACACGACTTTAAACTTCTGATAAAAACGTATAAGTCTGTCTCTATAACCTACTTGTCATTTCAGTTATAGAGACAGACTTATGTGAAACCAATGTAACGTTTTCTATATCTATCTCACAGTCTCGGCTTCACGATATCGTCCTATTGCTCCATATAGAGATTATATATATATATGGGCATTACATAATAGTAAATCAAGCCGTTAACCATAGATTGCGAGAAAATAATAATTATTTTCTCACAATCAAATCAGACTAATTATAATAATTATTAGTCTGATTTTTTTTTCTTATGCCAATTTTTACTTTGACGCTTTATATTATAGGATGTTGGAGTTGGTAAAACAAAAAATAATTGTATTAATAGCTTTTTGGTAGGGGAAAAGTGCCTGAGTTGGCATAACGGGCAAGTCGGCATACCAAATATATCTGAAGTTGACAATTGAATTTAACGTCATTAGCTATCTTTATGTGTTCTCGTAAACAATCGCTAAGAGTAAATGGAGTTGTGCCGGATAAAAATCGCTATCAAAGATCATCTACGCGATCGTATGATTTCAGAGGTAATGAATATTTTTGATTTTCTACTTTAAAGCACTTTCTAATTAAAATCAATATATTTGCAACGATTAACTCAAATGTAAACAAATCCGCATTCATAACCTCACATTTTAAGATGTAAAATATGCTGCTAATTTGTCTCCTTAAAATTGTTCTGTGGACAATCAGTCACTGACTAGTTACAGCCTTAGATGGCATAGGCAGGAGCCGGGCGAGATGGCATATATGCCATCTAGCCCTGTGGCATATTTAATATGATATTACCATGATTTTGTAATGGCTAAAATGATAATATTTGATATTTAATTGATTATAGCAGTACATAATGGTTGGAAAATACCATAGAAAGAGCAATCGTCTGCAATGGCAGGAAAATGACATGTCCGCAGCCATTCAAGCAGTTTCTGAAGGAAAAATGGGTTGGTTCCTGGCCTCAAAAACATTTGGTGTGCCTTTTGGAACCTTACGAAGGCGCTACCAAGGAACAAATAAATTTACTAAAGACACCGACAAAAGTTATATGGGGGGTAAAAGACCAGTTTTCAATGCTCATCTTGAGCAAGAAATAGTTATTCATATCAAAAGTATGGAAGAACGGCTCTTTGGAATGACGACTATAGATGTTAGGAAACTTGCGTTCGATCTGGCTGTAGCAAATGGACTAATTCACAATTTTAACATGGAGAAGAAGATCGCAGGCCCTGATTGGCTCAAAGGATTTAGAAGAAGAAATCCAGATATCTCCTTAAGAATGCCAGAATCCACTTCTGCGGCTCGAGCAATGGCATTTAATAAACCTCAAATACAGAAATATTTTGACCTTCTTGAGACAGCAATAGATCAGATAATGTACGACCCTACAAAAATATATAATATGGATGAAAGTGGATTTTCCACGGTTCCATCAAAAAACACTCGTGTATTTGCATCTAAAGGTCGCAAACAGGTTGGAATTTTGACCAGCGCTGAAAGGGGAAAACACTTTACAGCTATATGTGCCATGAATGCCGCGGGAAATTATATCCCTCCCTGCTTCATTTTCCCCAGAAAATATATGAAAAATGAATTGCTCGATGGAGCTCCTTATGGTTCCGTTGGATTTGCTCAGGAACATGGGTGGATAACCTCAGAAATTTTCCTACAATGGTTAAAATTTTTCGTAAAAACAGTTAAGCCGACAACCAAAGAAAAGATCGTTTTGTTAGTTGATGGTCATTCTAGCCACAAAACTTTAGAAGCACAAAGATATACCAAAGATAACGGCGTCATTCTTTTTTGTTTTCCGCCGCACTGTACACATAGAGTTCAACCTCTAGACGTGTCGTTTTTTGGTCCTCTAACAACATATTACAATGAAGAACTCCAAAAATGGTTAAAACAAAACAATTGACGCGTCATAACTCATTTTCAAGTTGGAAGACTTTTTAAAAATGCTTTTCTAAAGGCTGCAACGATGCAAAATGCAGCAAATGGTTTTTCGAAAACTGGAATATTTCCATTTAACAAAGATGTCTTCCCAGACCATCTTTTCATTCCTTCGGAAATCACCGACAACATCAATTTGGAATCAGAACAAGAAGGTGAAAGCAGTAAAACAAAGACAGGATTAACCACAGATTTAAACGGTAATGTGGTGCAAACAGCTGTTCATGATACATATATTCAAATCGAAGCTGAAGATGCGAAGACATCAGCTGATGAGGAAAATGGAATTGACAAAAACGTTATCTCCAAAAATCAAAAATATTTTTCCATTAAACCATCTGATATAGTTCCTTTACCGCAGGCAGAAAAAAAATCAACGATAAGAAAGAGAAAGAAAGGCACATTTGGAATCCTTAATACGTCTCCAGAAATTGAGGTCTTAAAGAAAAAGGCCGCTCAAAAGACAGCACGAGAATTTAGAAAAGCTGCAAAAATCTGTTCAAAACTTGATGAATCTTCAGGGGATGAAGAGCAAATAGTAAATGTTCATAACGATGACGACGATGCGTATTGCATTTATTGCAATAGCCTTTTTAAAGAATCAAAACCTGGAGAATATTGGATCCGTTGCACTACTTGTAGAAAATGGGCTCACTGTTTGTGTGCGGATGTTTCACCAAAGGTCAAGGTTTTTGTTTGCGATATATGTATTCCATGACAAAAAATTAATAAAATAATTATTCCCGATGGCATTGTTTTCTTTATCATCTATTTGTTAGTTAATTATTACAAGTGTTAAGTGTATGCCAACTAACCCTAACATGGTATGCCAACTCGCACAGCACCATGGATGAGACGGCATAGCATTTGCTTTTTCAAAAAAGTGAAATTATTTTGAGATATTGACTCAAATTTTTAAAACAATCAATCAACATTTTCTTTAATTTGTTTTCTATTGGTAACTACTGAAGAAAGACACAAAAAAGGCGTAATAAGATTTTTTAAAACTCATTTTACAAAATGTATGCCAACTCAGGCACTTTTCCCCTATNGTAATTAAATAGTTATAAATGATTTAATATAAATCTACTTGAATTTAATATAATTAACTCACAATATTTTCTATTAGTTGTGGCCGGTGTCTTCTAACGGATCTAACTGCTTGGAAAATATCGACTTCACCATGTTGGATGACCTGTTCGATGCAAGCATTTGCAGCACAATAAATTCCACATCGGCTTCGACCATCACTTGAATTGAAAACAATTAAGATTCATATTAAAATTGACAATTCACCTACGGTGAAACAATGCAAACGGGTCCGTAATCGGTTCGCTGACGCCATTTTTCAACCATGTTCATTAACTCTACTAACGAATTAGTTGAGGTGGGTACTTTGTGGCCCATTGGCCAACACATCAATTGAAATAATTGAACATTCCTTGGAGGTGATTTTACTCCTGCCATTAATTCGGTTAACGAGATTACCTAAAACAACATTCAAAATTCGTTAAATTTTTTTTTTCAATAATTAATCGTGTTCTGATACGACAGTTATTTCAAAAGCATCTGGTTTTTGGAAAATAAAGACTTTTTTATTTTTTTGTTTTCCTGTAAATTATCTTCAGCTGTAAATACCTGCAGTTCATCTTTAAGTCGAACTTATATCATAAATACTCTTCTCGTTTTTTCTCCTCAATTTCTTCTGGTTAGCGAAAACCAATTGATAACAATAGACCTTCGTTACTTTTTTGAGCATTAGACAAAAAAATAAAAAACAAAAATTTTTCTCATGCATAAATGTTCCTATAAAATTCCATTGACTATTAGCTCTTGCACCAATATTATAAATTTCACTAACACAATAAAACGAGTAAATTTATTGCCATTCGATTATGATCAGAAACTTTTGGAGCCACCCTTATATATTGCAAGTCATTTTGTCGATTACCTTTTTGTTTATCCTGAAGACCCAAGTTTTAATTTTCGTGTAGTGGCTGTGAGAAATATGATCTATTGTGAAGACAGGTCCATACTTTTTTGAGGCTCGACCTTCAGGCCAAAAAGAAGGAAATTGTTGCTAAAAATATTAAAGTAATGATCATTTAATATCTTTGAGATACAAAAATTAATGAGATATTTTACCGAATTGTGTGGTGGTACGCATAAAACAACTACAGCGGAACATTCATAATCGTAAACCAGTGACCAAAATTCCCCTAAAGTAGATTTTAAGGGCCATTCGGTTACTATGTATTCCCTAGGCTTTGTATAACCCTAAAAAAACTCCATTAAATTTTATAAAAGAGACATTTCTTAATTTACATCAACAAAAACGGCATTGATGTAGTCGGTGACATTAGTTCCTTGGAATGATGTGAGATAGGGTCGAAAATTGTCGGCTGAAATAAGAGAATTTATAATTAGAAAATTTGCTGATTCAATTATAAAGCGGAGATTTATTTCTAAAGCAAGAATTACAACAATTTGACTCAATAATTTACTCGGAACTCATTAGCTAATGGGTTTTTACAATCTGAAAACGGAAATGATTATTTAGAGAAGAGTTTTATAAATTACTGAACCATAATAAATCGTTTCTGGATTTTAAACATTACAATTAGGTACATGTTTTGATTTCTAAAAAAATATTAATGCGGAATTAATGTGAAATATTTTCATCCAGACTTTAGGAAAACATTAATTTTCAATGTAATTTACAAGAATAGAACGTGACGGAACTTATAACTAACCACTGCTCTTGTAAATGATGATTTGTCTTCAATCATGTAAAATTGGGTGGTTATTATTAGAACTAAAGTAAGCGGTAAAAAAATTAATGATGATCTGAAAAAATGTAATATATATATTCTTAAAAAGTTGAGAAAATTCTTCTGTAATTATGGAAACTTGAATATTTTCAAATTCATATGCGTAAATGTCTGTAGAGATGATTAGAAAAGATGTAAGAAGCTGAGAAAAATGAGCGTCAAACATAGAAAAAATAAAAAGATATGAATGGATCTAGCAAAAAACATTAACGCTCAGGTTAAATGGAAAGTAATTTGAACAAAAAATAGTCCAAAAATTATTTTTAGCCAATTTTGACATGTATATTTCAGAATAATCAAAAGAGTGTGTTACACCAAAAAAAAATGTTCTCCCTATTTTGTTTGAACCCAAAAGAGACGCCCTTTAGTTAAACTGATTACTCTTTAAAGATTTTTTTTTATCATACCGAAGAAGTCTTTTAAAAGTTATATACGAATTTTTACTTTGATATTTTCAAACCTTTGGGCGAAGTTACTGTATCTCTGGATGTATATTTATGATGTTCTTTAAAAGGAAACAACGCGAACAACAAAATAGAAACCTCTTTAAAAAAAAGTGAACAACATATAAAGTTCTTGGAAAATGGAATTCTTCAATTTAGCTAATAGAATGGTTGTATTATTAATTTCTTATATTATTTAAGATGGATAAGAGTTACCCGATTAATACAATACATTTCTGCTAATTGGTCAAACAATTATCTGCTTCCTATAAGATATTTCTTTTTTTTTTTTTGATGGATTAAAAAAAGGTATTATCATTAAAAAGTGATTGATGTAATTAATTAGTACTAAAAATGCACAACCATGTCTCTTTCATCCTAACATAATAGTGCTATTTATAATTTTCCTTTAATAATATTTAGTTTAATATTTCAAACTTCTTTTGAGATAACAATTTTTCCCTCATAGCATAATTGTTTTTTTATGGCATAATGAATTTTGAAAACATAATAGAAAGTCTTCAAATGTTTATAACATCGTTGTAAACACATTTCTCCGCCAATTACAGTAATAAATTTCATCGAAATAGTGCTTTTTTATATGTACTTTGATTTTCTAAATTTTATTGCGCCTCAAGGTTGAAATCGATCGACTTGGAATAAAACCTAGAGATTTTTATTTATCGTTAGAAGAAGGATTAGCCATTAGCCCTTCATGGATAACGCCAAAAAGAGTTTTTCGCATTGAAACACCAAAATCTTTACAGGTACTTACGTGGCACAATCAAAACATCTCGATTTTTCTTTCTATTATCTCCACGATGCCCTCCAGCACAATCCCCAATAGTAAATCTAGGAGTTTGTTTACAAATTAACATATATTCGCGCTGGTATTCATTCAGTTTTGTTATTGTATTTTTTTGTGATTTTTGTTTGAGACGTTGAGATAATTCACTAACACTGAACCAGGAATTTCCACAAGCTACATATTCTTCCAATGTATCATAAATGAACTTGTATTGATCCTGAAACGACCATTAAAGAAAGTACTGACTATAAACATAAACTTTGGATTGTGATATTGTTGTTCAAACAAATTCGTAATAATTACGAATTAAATAATTATTAATTAAAATAGTTACCACATTTTCCACCATGCCCATTCTAGATTGTCTCAATTTTTTTAAATAGCCAAAAACATCGAATTTGTCTTCTTCTTCTCCAAGTTCCATGTTTGCGTCTATCGACAAGTAAACTCCAGATCTTCCTCCCCCGTCACTAAAATATCAAAGTTATTTCCTTTATGTGAAAGTAATTTAGACCAAATCAATTAATTTTTTAACCTACTTACTGGTACGCTTTACCATTGTATCAGTATTAGTTGTACTTACTTGCAGTGTACTACCATAGGTCCAGCTTCTCTAGATTTAATTCTATGACCAACAACAGCCCTGACACGCCTTCTAAATTCTAATAAAGCGTTTCCAAATGGACAAGAATGACAGTGCCATTCGGTAAAGTGAAACTGTAATATAAATCTCTCCTCCGTCACTATGTCATTTTCTTTTTTGTATAGCCTGAACGTTCGTATTCGAAAATTGGCCAATTCTTCCTCCTGCGTCACTTTAATGTGAATCCCACCATAAGTCTCTTCCAGATCGTTGGAGGCGGGCCAATATTGAACACACATTACCTGCAAGAAGTTCGTCGTTTTATGAATTAAGTGTTATCCGGTCAGAGAGTGATTTATCAATTTTGACGTGAATTTTGTTAAAGGTTTTTTACATGTGTGTAAAGTGAATTTTATACTTGAAAGATTTTCATTGTAGAAGCCTGCTTTTAAATTTGGTTGTCAAACAACAATTTATCAAAATTTAAGTTGCGATATTTTTCAATATTTAACTAGATATCGTCAGTTCGAATATTGGAACATTTTAAAGTATGGTTTTTTTTATCGTCGCCCTCTTTTCACATCTAAATCTCTTTCGACTGATCTATTTTTTTAAATTAAAAAACTAAAATGATTACACGGATTTATAGAAAAAATCGGTTGATTAAAAAGGAATTCCTAAAGAAGGTAGACCACCAAACTCCATAAAATAATTGACAATGAGGGGAATGATGTTTAATCCATGACCAAGAAATCTATCAGAGTTTCTATTTTTTCTTAGTTTCTAATATGTAATTAACCTATGTTTCATCCAGAATTTTAAATTATTTTAACACATAAATTTTAATTACTAGAAGTTGAATAGTATCCAATTTTTCCAGATCGTACTAGATTTAATATTTTTATTAATTTAATATTTGTTTTTAATACTCTGTATGTCGAAAGAGTACAAACAGAAATAACTAATAATGACAGGCAATATAGGCAATAGAAGCACTTACTTTAATGAAGTCAAAAGTTTTTGTTAACATTACAATACAACTGGCCTTTTCCTGCCATACCATTCTCCAGAAATCGGTGACCGTTTCTTCAGTGGGACCCTGGGTGACTATGTAGGCATTTGGTTTCAATAGGCTCTAGAAAATACGAATACAAATTGTGAGTTCCATATATTACAACAAACAATTTTCTGTATTTCGAAGCTTGGACTAAGATATAAGCGAATCATTGTATCGATTTTTAGAATAAAAGGGCTTGTTATTTCCATTTTACTACAGAATATGTAGACGAACGTCGTTTCTGTTCTTTGCTTGACTCACAGACACGTTTTTTATAATTTTATCGTTTATTTTGCATTTTATTTAGTTTTATTCTTGAACAAATACATTTTAAAGCTGAACTAAAGATTGAAACTATCTATCGAAAATATAAATTTAATCGTTTAATCTTTCTTGGTAATTAAAAATAATAAACTGTAAAGACGGGTAAACTGATATGAACTTTTTAAAATACCTAAATACTTTTTTTATTCAAAGTTTATTGGAAATTCCTTCTCATTTAAATTTTTAGACAGTTGTAATGCATCTATGTATATTGGAGCAATTTTTCTTCTGGATGATGCCATTGCCAGAGAAACCTATTAAACTCGTTTCTAGTTTCCAGTTTCATGACAGTCTAATTTCCATGTTTAAAATTGCAGTTCTACGATTAACATTCCTCTCTAAACTGTCGCTTTTTATATTTTAGACTTTTAGATTTCATTATTATAATTAATATAATAAATTAGACGAGTTTCACACTCTTATAATAGCTGAATCCAAAATCCAAAATCTACCTTTTAATGTATAATTTTTTATGTTATCGTAATATTACTTAAGAATCTAATTGAAATAACTACCTATTAGAATCACTTACATCTACGTAAGAGGCATTCACATAATCACTATCATGTTCACCTTCTATGGTGTCTAATACTACCCTGTTATAATCATCTGTAAAAAGTGAAAGAAGAAAAATTAAATTAGCTAATTTAATGGAAAAAATCTGTAAAATTCTCAATAGTATAAAAAAAATACTTACAAGGAATGCATTTTTGGTTTTGGTTCTTTTCTAAGTTACTTTTTTTAGTTCCATGTCTACATGAATGTGGCTCTGTCTTTTCGGCAATCTGAAATGGTAATAAACAATAAGGAAAAAAAATTGAATTTTATTTAAATGGGTTGAAAAATATTGTTATTTAAGAGGAATTGGTAGTCGGTAAATGAAATAAAATTAAATTTTTTTTAAATTGGTTTTTTTTAAAAGATTTAATCAGAAATAGCCTTTTATATTCACCATAGGGGGTTGGTATCGAATATTGATAAATTTATTATTAATTTGGTTTTTTTTAATTAACTCTCTTGAATATTCTTGGTTTTTAATCTTTTTGTACAAAACCATGTTTTTGAGAAAAAGAAACATGATCTTCGCCGTATTCCCATATGGATCAATTGACTATAGATTCCCCTTAAAAGGATATTAAAGAGCTTTTTCAGTTAGAATTCTTTAAAAGAAATTTCTTATTCAAAAATTTGATGTAAAAGTCATTGCATATGTTTCTTGGGAGAGTATTATTTTTACTGACTACTACTCGGAAAATGGAAAATCTTTCACAGGCCTTTGTACAAAAATAGTGGAAAGAAAACGGGGAATGGTCTGTAAAAGGATTTTGTTTTCTCATCCAACTTGCCATCACACACATCGGGCATTGCCATAAATTAATTTCGTGATTTGGGATTCGAATTGGTGGAACATTCATCTGGCTAAGCTTTTTCAGATAATATCTTTTTCTTAAAATGAAGAAAAGTTTAAAAGGCCAAAAATTTCGTTCAATAAGAACAACAAGACTATTTTTTTAATAGGTATGTAGTCATCGGAGGCTCTTTGACAAGGTCTGTTGAAGTGTCTAACGCTTTCCCGTATTTATGTACTCCCTCAATGATATTTGAAAAAAGAAAGTCTCTTTGGAATACATGAATATTAGTCTATTTGAAATTTTATGTTCAATAATCTGAAAAAGAACTAAAACCGTAGTATTGAAATATGGAAAAGTTCGAATTGTAATGAGGACGGGGGTAGTCACATTCTTATATTTGTACGCCTTGAGGAACTCATTAAGTGTATAAATACCCAATATTATAGTAAAAATCATGTTATTATTTGCTGAAAGAAAATTATTGTTGAATAAACAACTCAATTCTTTTGAATCTTGTAGTTGTTAATAAAGATACGATTTTCATTAAATTTGTTATTTATATTTTTAAGAAGTTCTTCTATGTACACAGATACATATGTAAAGGTGGCTCCGCACCAGCCATCACCACCATTTCGGAAAGTTTTTGACATGTTTAATCTCGTAATGCATGATTCTGCCAAGACAATTCTTGGCTTAATTAGATAAAATGTGAATATAGAATATGCATTTCTATACAATTCATTGTAATTTTTTTACATATGTTGAATTTCCTTGTTTTATTTAAAATGCATTTGTCGAATTTATAAAAGCGGTATGATTTGTCCTGATCTAAAAAAAAATATTACGTAGATACCCTCTTTATTAATCTATAAAATTATATGGTAGATATGGTCGAAATACAATTTTTAACAGATGCACCTAATATTCGAGGTTTGAGTTCAAAAGTATGTTTTAATTAACTTCGTACACCATACTAAACTGATAAATAATAACATCAAAAGTCAATATAAAGTTAAATTAACAAAATTAACTAACCTCAAACTCTAGCTTGTAGAGGACGGGAAACTTTTTGCGTTGCTCACACAACTTCATGAACTCCGAAATTTCAATGGGCCGGTCACTGATCGTATCCACCACTGTTCCATTATGTTCATCTGGAAAAGTGAAGATTTCCATATTCAAAAAGACTAAATGTACTCTACTTCATTTTTTCGAGCTATGATCTATGAGACACACTGGTGTCCGAATATGAGATGAATTTAAGTAATGAGAGGGAGGAACCCTTTACATTTTCACATGAATGTTAGAATGAAATATTTAGCTGCGAGATGAAAATGGGCGTAGGACGGAAGAATGGGAACAATAAATACATAGTTGGAAAAATGCTAATTTAATTTACTTATAACTTTTTCCGTTAGACCAGCGGTTGGCAACTTATGGTACGCAAACGTTTTTGGGCGCTATACGTCTAACAGAGAATGTTTAAGCGACACAGCAAAATAATTGTGATTTCTGAAAAAATAGCTAACAGGCAGTACATCGAACTCCAAGTTTTGTAAGTATGAAAACAGCTAGTAGCTTAGGACATTTTGTAGACATGACAATAAAAGGACGGCGGAGAAATAGCTTGAAAAATCTCTATGGAATTCAGAATCAAATGCCAAGAGAATAAAATGGAGAACTAATAAGTGTATTATATAGAAAGGAGACAAAGCCAAACAACATACTATACATAAGTAGATAAAATATTAATGAAAAAAAAAGTCAACTTGAACAAGAGAAGATTAGTTTTCGTTATCCTTGACTTTCTAGACATTAACAGAAATAATATAAAATTGAGATTGACATCGCCTGATTCTAATTGGTGTCTGTATCTTTTTGTTCTCAAGTCGAAAGACAATTGCTTCCTTATTGTCACTGTGAAATTTTCACTCGAAATTAATTTTATAAAGTCAAGAAGATGGTTTTAATGAACCTCGCGGATCCCAAAATTGAAGGTAATTTGTTCGTCAAATGTAGTTAACATTGGAGATCGAGGTTTTATTTTTTTAAATTTTATCACTAACTAAAGGAAAAACCGTAGAAAAAAGATCCCGTATGGAAATAGACATAATCTTCAATTTGAAAAGCTGAATATTGAAAAAAAAGTGATATAATNCTGCTCTTGTAAATGATGATTTGTCTTCAATCATGTAAAATTGGGTGGTTATTATTAGAACTAAAGTAAGCGGTAAAAAAATTAATGATGATCTGAAAAAATGTAATATATATATTCTTAAAAAGTTGAGAAAATTCTTCTGTAATTATGGAAACTTGAATATTTTCAAATTCATATGCGTAAATGTCTGTAGAGATGATTAGAAAAGATGTAAGAAGCTGAGAAAAATGAGCGTCAAACATAGAAAAAATAAAAAGATATGAATGGATCTAGCAAAAAACATTAACGCTCAGGTTAAATGGAAAGTAATTTGAACAAAAAATAGTCCAAAAATTATTTTTAGCCAATTTTGACATGTATATTTCAGAATAATCAAAAGAGTGTGTTACACCAAAAAAAAATGTTCTCCCTATTTTGTTTGAACCCAAAAGAGACGCCCTTTAGTTAAACTGATTACTCTTTAAAGATTTTTTTTTATCATACCGAAGAAGTCTTTTAAAAGTTATATACGAATTTTTACTTTGATATTTTCAAACCTTTGGGCGAAGTTACTGTATCTCTGGATGTATATTTATGATGTTCTTTAAAAGGAAACAACGCGAACAACAAAATAGAAACCTCTTTAAAAAAAAGTGAACAACATATAAAGTTCTTGGAAAATGGAATTCTTCAATTTAGCTAATAGAATGGTTGTATTATTAATTTCTTATATTATTTAAGATGGATAAGAGTTACCCGATTAATACAATACATTTCTGCTAATTGGTCAAACAATTATCTGCTTCCTATAAGATATTTCTTTTTTTTTTTTTGATGGATTAAAAAAAGGTATTATCATTAAAAAGTGATTGATGTAATTAATTAGTACTAAAAATGCACAACCATGTCTCTTTCATCCTAACATAATAGTGCTATTTATAATTTTCCTTTAATAATATTTAGTTTAATATTTCAAACTTCTTTTGAGATAACAATTTTTCCCTCATAGCATAATTGTTTTTTTATGGCATAATGAATTTTGAAAACATAATAGAAAGTCTTCAAATGTTTATAACATCGTTGTAAACACATTTCTCCGCCAATTACAGTAATAAATTTCATCGAAATAGTGCTTTTTTATATGTACTTTGATTTTCTAAATTTTATTGCGCCTCAAGGTTGAAATCGATCGACTTGGAATAAAACCTAGAGATTTTTATTTATCGTTAGAAGAAGGATTAGCCATTAGCCCTTCATGGATAACGCCAAAAAGAGTTTTTCGCATTGAAACACCAAAATCTTTACAGGTACTTACGTGGCACAATCAAAACATCTCGATTTTTCTTTCTATTATCTCCACGATGCCCTCCAGCACAATCCCCAATAGTAAATCTAGGAGTTTGTTTACAAATTAACATATATTCGCGCTGGTATTCATTCAGTTTTGTTATTGTATTTTTTTGTGATTTTTGTTTGAGACGTTGAGATAATTCACTAACACTGAACCAGGAATTTCCACAAGCTACATATTCTTCCAATGTATCATAAATGAACTTGTATTGATCCTGAAACGACCATTAAAGAAAGTACTGACTATAAACATAAACTTTGGATTGTGATATTGTTGTTCAAACAAATTCGTAATAATTACGAATTAAATAATTATTAATTAAAATAGTTACCACATTTTCCACCATGCCCATTCTAGATTGTCTCAATTTTTTTAAATAGCCAAAAACATCGAATTTGTCTTCTTCTTCTCCAAGTTCCATGTTTGCGTCTATCGACAAGTAAACTCCAGATCTTCCTCCCCCGTCACTAAAATATCAAAGTTATTTCCTTTATGTGAAAGTAATTTAGACCAAATCAATTAATTTTTTAACCTACTTACTGGTACGCTTTACCATTGTATCAGTATTAGTTGTACTTACTTGCAGTGTACTACCATAGGTCCAGCTTCTCTAGATTTAATTCTATGACCAACAACAGCCCTGACACGCCTTCTAAATTCTAATAAAGCGTTTCCAAATGGACAAGAATGACAGTGCCATTCGGTAAAGTGAAACTGTAATATAAATCTCTCCTCCGTCACTATGTCATTTTCTTTTTTGTATAGCCTGAACGTTCGTATTCGAAAATTGGCCAATTCTTCCTCCTGCGTCACTTTAATGTGAATCCCACCATAAGTCTCTTCCAGATCGTTGGAGGCGGGCCAATATTGAACACACATTACCTGCAAGAAGTTCGTCGTTTTATGAATTAAGTGTTATCCGGTCAGAGAGTGATTTATCAATTTTGACGTGAATTTTGTTAAAGGTTTTTTACATGTGTGTAAAGTGAATTTTATACTTGAAAGATTTTCATTGTAGAAGCCTGCTTTTAAATTTGGTTGTCAAACAACAATTTATCAAAATTTAAGTTGCGATATTTTTCAATATTTAACTAGATATCGTCAGTTCGAATATTGGAACATTTTAAAGTATGGTTTTTTTTTATCGTCGCCCTCTTTTCACATCTAAATCTCTTTCGACTGATCTATTTTTTTAAATTAAAAAACTAAAATGATTACACGGATTTATAGAAAAAATCGGTTGATTAAAAAGGAATTCCTAAAGAAGGTAGACCACCAAACTCCATAAAATAATTGACAATGAGGGGAATGATGTTTAATCCATGACCAAGAAATCTATCAGAGTTTCTATTTTTTCTTAGTTTCTAATATGTAATTAACCTATGTTTCATCCAGAATTTTAAATTATTTTAACACATAAATTTTAATTACTAGAAGTTGAATAGTATCCAATTTTTCCAGATCGTACTAGATTTAATATTTTTATTAATTTAATATTTGTTTTTAATACTCTGTATGTCGAAAGAGTACAAACAGAAATAACTAATAATGACAGGCAATATAGGCAATAGAAGCACTTACTTTAATGAAGTCAAAAGTTTTTGTTAACATTACAATACAACTGGCCTTTTCCTGCCATACCATTCTCCAGAAATCGGTGACCGTTTCTTCAGTGGGACCCTGGGTGACTATGTAGGCATTTGGTTTCAATAGGCTCTAGAAAATACGAATACAAATTGTGAGTTCCATATATTACAACAAACAATTTTCTGTATTTCGAAGCTTGGACTAAGATATAAGCGAATCATTGTATCGATTTTTAGAATAAAAGGGCTTGTTATTTCCATTTTACTACAGAATATGTAGACGAACGTCGTTTCTGTTCTTTGCTTGACTCACAGACACGTTTTTTTATAATTTTATCGTTTATTTTGCATTTTATTTAGTTTTATTCTTGAACAAATACATTTTAAAGCTGAACTAAAGATTGAAACTATCTATCGAAAATATAAATTTAATCGTTTAATCTTTCTTGGTAATTAAAAATAATAAACTGTAAAGACGGGTAAACTGATATGAACTTTTTAAAATACCTAAATACTTTTTTTTATTCAAAGTTTATTGGAAATTCCTTCTCATTTAAATTTTTAGACAGTTGTAATGCATCTATGTATATTGGAGCAATTTTTCTTCTGGATGATGCCATTGCCAGAGAAACCTATTAAACTCGTTTCTAGTTTCCAGTTTCATGACAGTCTAATTTCCATGTTTAAAATTGCAGTTCTACGATTAACATTCCTCTCTAAACTGTCGCTTTTTATATTTTAGACTTTTAGATTTCATTATTATAATTAATATAATAAATTAGACGAGTTTCACACTCTTATAATAGCTGAATCCAAAATCCAAAATCTACCTTTTAATGTATAATTTTTTATGTTATCGTAATATTACTTAAGAATCTAATTGAAATAACTACCTATTAGAATCACTTACATCTACGTAAGAGGCATTCACATAATCACTATCATGTTCACCTTCTATGGTGTCTAATACTACCCTGTTATAATCATCTGTAAAAAGTGAAAGAAGAAAAATTAAATTAGCTAATTTAATGGAAAAATCTGTAAAATTCTCAATAGTATAAAAAAAATACTTACAAGGAATGCATTTTTGGTTTTGGTTCTTTTCTAAGTTACTTTTTTTAGTTCCATGTCTACATGAATGTGGCTCTGTCTTTTCGGCAATCTGAAATGGTAATAAACAATAAGGAAAAAAAATTGAATTTTATTTAAATGGGTTGAAAAATATTGTTATTTAAGAGGAATTGGTAGTCGGTAAATGAAATAAAATTAAATTTTTTTTAAATTGGTTTTTTTTAAAAGATTTAATCAGAAATAGCCTTTTATATTCACCATAGGGGGTTGGTATCGAATATTGATAAATTTATTATTAATTTGGTTTTTTTTAATTAACTCTCTTGAATATTCTTGGTTTTTAATCTTTTTGTACAAAACCATGTTTTTGAGAAAAAGAAACATGATCTTCGCCGTATTCCCATATGGATCAATTGACTATAGATTCCCCTTAAAAGGATATTAAAGAGCTTTTTCAGTTAGAATTCTTTAAAAGAAATTTCTTATTCAAAAATTTGATGTAAAAGTCATTGCATATGTTTCTTGGGAGAGTATTATTTTTACTGACTACTACTCGGAAAATGGAAAATCTTTCACAGGCCTTTGTACAAAAATAGTGGAAAGAAAACGGGGAATGGTCTGTAAAAGGATTTTGTTTTCTCATCCAACTTGCCATCACACACATCGGGCATTGCCATAAATTAATTTCGTGATTTGGGATTCGAATTGGTGGAACATTCATCTGGCTAAGCTTTTTCAGATAATATCTTTTTCTTAAAATGAAGAAAAGTTTAAAAGGCCAAAAATTTCGTTCAATAAGAACAACAAGACTATTTTTTTAATAGGTATGTAGTCATCGGAGGCTCTTTGACAAGGTCTGTTGAAGTGTCTAACGCTTTCCCGTATTTATGTACTCCCTCAATGATATTTGAAAAAAGAAAGTCTCTTTGGAATACATGAATATTAGTCTATTTGAAATTTTATGTTCAATAATCTGAAAAAGAACTAAAACCGTAGTATTGAAATATGGAAAAGTTCGAATTGTAATGAGGACGGGGGTAGTCACATTCTTATATTTGTACGCCTTGAGGAACTCATTAAGTGTATAAATACCCAATATTATAGTAAAAATCATGTTATTATTTGCTGAAAGAAAATTATTGTTGAATAAACAACTCAATTCTTTTGAATCTTGTAGTTGTTAATAAAGATACGATTTTCATTAAATTTGTTATTTATATTTTTAAGAAGTTCTTCTATGTACACAGATACATATGTAAAGGTGGCTCCGCACCAGCCATCACCACCATTTCGGAAAGTTTTTGACATGTTTAATCTCGTAATGCATGATTCTGCCAAGACAATTCTTGGCTTAATTAGATAAAATGTGAATATAGAATATGCATTTCTATACAATTCATTGTAATTTTTTTACATATGTTGAATTTCCTTGTTTTATTTAAAATGCATTTGTCGAATTTATAAAAGCGGTATGATTTGTCCTGATCTAAAAAAAAATATTACGTAGATACCCTCTTTATTAATCTATAAAATTATATGGTAGATATGGTCGAAATACAATTTTTAACAGATGCACCTAATATTCGAGGTTTGAGTTCAAAAGTATGTTTTAATTAACTTCGTACACCATACTAAACTGATAAATAATAACATCAAAAGTCAATATAAAGTTAAATTAACAAAATTAACTAACCTCAAACTCTAGCTTGTAGAGGACGGGAAACTTTTTGCGTTGCTCACACAACTTCATGAACTCCGAAATTTCAATGGGCCGGTCACTGATCGTATCCACCACTGTTCCATTATGTTCATCTGGAAAAGTGAAGATTTCCATATTCAAAAAGACTAAATGTACTCTACTTCATTTTTTCGAGCTATGATCTATGAGACACACTGGTGTCCGAATATGAGATGAATTTAAGTAATGAGAGGGAGGAACCCTTTACATTTTCACATGAATGTTAGAATGAAATATTTAGCTGCGAGATGAAAATGGGCGTAGGACGGAAGAATGGGAACAATAAATACATAGTTGGAAAAATGCTAATTTAATTTACTTATAACTTTTTCCGTTAGACCAGCGGTTGGCAACTTATGGTACGCAAACGTTTTTGGGCGCTATACGTCTAACAGAGAATGTTTAAGCGACACAGCAAAATAATTGTGATTTCTGAAAAAATAGCTAACAGGCAGTACATCGAACTCCAAGTTTTGTAAGTATGAAAACAGCTAGTAGCTTAGGACATTTTGTAGACATGACAATAAAAGGACGGCGGAGAAATAGCTTGAAAAATCTCTATGGAATTCAGAATCAAATGCCAAGAGAATAAAATGGAGAACTAATAAGTGTATTATATAGAAAGGAGACAAAGCCAAACAACATACTATACATAAGTAGATAAAATATTAATGAAAAAAAAAGTCAACTTGAACAAGAGAAGATTAGTTTTCGTTATCCTTGACTTTCTAGACATTAACAGAAATAATATAAAATTGAGATTGACATCGCCTGATTCTAATTGGTGTCTGTATCTTTTTGTTCTCAAGTCGAAAGACAATTGCTTCCTTATTGTCACTGTGAAATTTTCACTCGAAATTAATTTTATAAAGTCAAGAAGATGGTTTTAATGAACCTCGCGGATCCCAAAATTGAAGGTAATTTGTTCGTCAAATGTAGTTAACATTGGAGATCGAGGTTTTATTTTTTTAAATTTTATCACTAACTAAAGGAAAAACCGTAGAAAAAAGATCCCGTATGGAAATAGACATAATCTTCAATTTGAAAAGCTGAATATTGAAAAAAAAGTGATATAATATGCTCAAGTTAGCTTAACAATTTTTCCTTTATTAATCAATTTAGCTTTATTCAGGACCATGCAAATTCAGTTTAATTAACCCATAAATTCCATTCAATTTGTTTCGCTGGTAAACTTCCAGAAATTCAGGCAACCAGAAATCCCCTCGAAAACCAATTGACCACCCCAAGGGTTGATGTATGAACCCGCCCACGTTTTTAACCTATATAGACCGTGTTCTTCTTCACTTTTCATGTTTGCTTTCCATATAAAAAAATAATTAAACGCTACGCGGCACTGTTACTCTTCCTCCCTTGGTGATGGAATTTTAAAGCAGGGCTGAAATATTTATTTCCATGACCCAGGAGGAAAATAGGGAATATACAGAGTGTCCTAAATGTCATAAGTCCCGATTGTTTTCTTATAAATGATAATAGCTACAAGGCCGATTAAGTTAGAGAAAATATATCAAATTTATGGTTTAAGGAAAATGGTATTTTTTTTAATTTTTCGGGATATTGAAAAAAATAAAAAATGGCTGTATTTAATATTAAATAAATCGAAAACTAAAAGCATTTCGAAAATACGTTAAATGAAAAAACTTTACATATTTTTCAGCTTTCAGCTCTTGATGTATGTATTCTTCTAAATTTTGTAATTGGTTTTGCTTTCAAGGTAATAACACTAACTTAACATATAAGATACCGATCTGAATAATTTTTGTCATATTTTGAAAGTATTATTAGACGATTTTTTACTTGCATATTTTAATAATTCTTAGTTTTTCGTTTATTTTTTTAAATTCCTAATGTTTTTATTTTGGTTATTATATGTTTTTTATCACATATTTATTTACTGGTAGTTATTCCGTTTTCAAATTTTGATTAAACCACAAAGGCACATTTTCTCTAATTTTATCTATCCTGCAGCTCTTGCCATCTGCCACCGGCTTCATAACTCATTTCATTTAAGACACTCTGTATAGAACACTTTTGGACTTTTCTTGATTATTAAATTATTTTTTGATGGTTACTGTACAAAATAGAGGATAAAAATTGATTAACTGTCAAGGAATTAAAAAAGAGAATTAATGTTTAGGTCAAAATACATTCTTTTCTTTTTCAATTAGTTTTTTATTAGCATTTTTTCCATAAAAATTGTACAATATGGTGCAAACAAAACTAAAATTATGAAATCATTTCAAAAGTAATCTACTTTACTACAAAATGAGGCACTTTATACATACACTGGCGGCAAATAATAGAGGATATCCTGAAATTTTATATTAACGATATTCCAAAAAATATAGCAGAATTACCGACCATACTTTAAATTATGAAATATAGTAATATCCTCTAATTTTTGCCGCCAGTGTATATGCCTTGTATACTTGAAACTCAAATGACCTTCAATAAGTGAACAAATACAAATTAAAAATAAGCTTTTGCTGGTTTGTTGACTTACTACAGATGTGACCTAAGACATATTTTGTATAAATTCTTTTCTCTAAATACGTACCATTAAATTTACTCGTGGGTAATAGTCCGCTATTAAGCATGGACAATTTAATGGCATTTGGAATGGACGCAAACGAATTAGTGGCACTCATGTGTCGTTTCTTGTGTGGTTTCTCTGCCACATCATTGAACTTGGGTGTTGATCTGGAACGTGGCTTCTTTTTAGTCGTTCCTGACGCATGTCCCCTATATTTGCCAGTTTCGGTATCACTCGACATATCCAATAATCCTGATTATACTGTCAAAATATACCGTCCGGCACATTACTTTGTATCATTTTTGTGGTTCCGTTGATTCTTGTCAAATCAACCAGATCTGGAACAATACCAATTAGCAGAGTACTATTAAAAGTAAAATTATCTATTTGTTATAATAAGTACCAAAAAGGGAATTTTACATTGAATACTACAGTGGGTAATTGTAAGGATAAACAGGCCAAAAATGTCAGTTGGTTCAACTAAGACTTGATATAACGAAAAATTGATTCATATTTGTTTGATGATTAAAATAAAATATAGTTTTGTAATTTGTATTTTTTTAAATCATAAGGTGGATTCAGAGATTATTTAAAGAACTTTTCGGTATGCCCAACCGCTGTGTTGCATTCCACACTTATCACATTATTCTGATATTTTTTCTTCGTCGCATTTTTCTGTAGCATACGTACATATGTATATTAACAATAAATGTAAAAAGTTGACAATATTTTGAATAACAGTTATTCGATAATTTTCTCAATGTAATCATGGTGTTAGTTATACAAACGGAAATTAAAGTTTGCGTTATTATACATGTCCTATGGGGAAATATAATTGTTTAAGAAACTAATTGAAACANATTTGTTATGGTATTGCAGTTATTCAAGTAACATTAAAAAATAACTGCAGCAAAAACTATTCACTTTTTTAAAATAATTTTATTTGAAATGTTGTAATACCATTAACTGCGCCTTCAATTATACAGAAGTGTAGCACCACCCTGAGTTATTGCTCCCCAAACTATTATTTTATTGTTAGTAGTTAGAAAATTTGGAATTTTCTGCAGGAACTTTTTCTCTTGATAGGATTTTTAAGTGATTTCCGCCAAGTTGGAAATAGCTTTCATCTAATATAAAAACGTTGTCAAAACAATTTTCTCAAAAAACGTTGACAAAAATCTATTCTTCATTGCATTTGTATAGGTGTCATTGTAGGAGTTTTTTTTGGTTTTGTTGATATTGTAGCCTGGGCTTTTCAATAAGATACATACAATTTCTGGGCACACTTGTATTCTTCGTTAATTTCTCAACCTTTTATTTATTCATTAATTCTCGAAACGGGGATTTTTTCGTTTTAAAGCAATCAGAACATTAAACTTATTTTCGTAAAGCCCACGCAGTCTTCCTGAAATTGATCTATGCTCCATCCCCATACCTTTTTTATTCTGGTCATTGCTTAATAGACTGCACTTCTTCCAAGTTCAGATAATGCTATTAATTTTTTTTTTGCTTTTTGAATTCCTTTTCAACATAAATTTTCCATCAGTTCTCTGTTTTTTTACTTGCAACATAATTAAAATAGAGATTAAGGATGTTTACAACAACCAGTAATTGACTTATGCGATTTTAGTTATGACCTATCATTATTTCAGCCTACTTGACACAAATTATCGCATTATAACGTTGCAAAATAATATATGTAGACTGGAAAAAAATATTAAAATTTCCGATACTTTCTAAACGAACTTTTAATTAAATTTTAAAGTTGGTATATTTTTCGCATCTATTGTAGTTTAGATCTTGTTAATTTTAAAAACGATGATGGAATTTGATTTTTCCTAAAATTGACTTTATTTAGCGAACCATCTCTTTTTTTCTGCATTGGCTATAATATATATATACATATGTATATTTTAAATTAAAATTAGCTTCTATTTTTACACATTTCTCTTAAGTAATTTTACTAGCAAATTTTCGAGGTAAAATATTAATTCACTGAACACTGTCAATAATTTTTTTAAATTACTTTTTGCCTTTGTAACATCTTAGCGAATATTAAAATTTCATTACAATTCATAAGCATTATTCGTTTTTAATCCGGCTTAAGTTTGAAAATACAATTTAAAATATTCAGTTTTTAAGGCTACGTTCCAAAAAATAAAGTAAAAATGTTTTTATATGTATATACAAGTTAAAATACATGAAGAATAAAGGATTTATTAGCTATCAAATACATAGTCGAAAAGAATTGATGGTGTCCAAATTATATTGAATATGGAATATTGAATCGTGGGTGCAAGGGTGACTATAATATTAATAGCATTTTATAAAATAATATTTATTTATGGTCTAATTAAAAGTAAATTGGTTTATTGGTTTCATTGAAAGTATTTACGAGATCATGTGGCTTTAGATTGAGATTTTCAGATATGTATTATAACAGAAAATGAATTCATGAATTATGGATATTATCTAATATCAGGATATAGCGAAAACACTCATTTTGATACACACATTATTCTACAGGATGTCCTCAAAGTCAAGGTTAATTGCTGGGAGATGAATGGGGAAATCGAAAACAAGAAAAAGTTGATATAAATATAGGTTCACAACTGCCTTGTTTTTGAATTATCGCTATTTTCTTTGCTTTAGAATTTTTTTGTCAAAATTGAAACAACATAGTTTTTATGAGTTTCGAAATACAGCTAAAGTTAAATACAAGTTGTGGACGACTGCTTTTGCAGTACTCAGGATGCAAAGCGTGAAGGTACAATGACGAACTGCAGGATCGTAATCTCTGCCATGGGATGCTAAGGAGTTGTACTTCTACGCGGTGCATCCTAGGTAGTGCTAAAGCAGCCCGCAAGTTTTATTTGACTTTAGTTGTGTTTTGAAACTCATAAAAACCATGTTGTTTCAATTTTGACAAAAAGCAAATTAAAGAGAAAGCAATTTCAAATTTTAATATGAAAATGCATTTTTCGACTTATGTTTATATCAACTTTTCTTGTTTTTTGTTCTCCATTCATCTTCCGAGCGACTGATCTCGACTTTTGGGACAACCTATATACATATACATTGCTGAAATAAAATATATTCCACTATTGTGAAACTTGTAAAATACTAAGTGTTAACTGACTATTCTGGCTTCTTAAGAATAACAACGATTATGAGAAAAAGTATGAGAATCGCTATAGAAGGTCGACCAAAGGTGATTTTCTAAGAACTATATGTGAAGCAAATTAAGAGAAAAGTGCCTTTAAGAGAATTAAATGACATTTTAAAATTCTCATGCACATTATACATATTTCGCATTTTATTATTTTTTTATGTTATTACGTATTTTCTAAAATAAGGATTTTTACATTTGGTAAGCTAGCTTTATTTTGTTATTCGATTATATTTGCGAGATGATCGGATTATATTCAAATTTAAATAGAAATTTAAACAAAACTTAAGTAGGTACATCAAGTAACTCGGTGTGTGTGTTGTTTTTTTTTGACTTTTTGACATAATCTCCTTACATCTTTTAGAAGGCTTATAGGCAAAATACTATAGATTATATGTATATTTCCGAAACTATAGAGAGGGTAGGAAAGGGTTTCCTAGTTTAATTTCGTGAACATATCTTTAATCAATTGAGTTATATGAAGACCAGCATTATTATGAAGACGAATAACTCTAATAATGGACTTTTTGTAAGAAAGACTTGTTTAATTTTTTCAGATAATAATAGGCAGTATAGTAGTGGTTCAACGGTTTTTCATATTGAAGTAAAAATTACATCTTTTGCATTTTTGGACGCCTTTTACTTGGTGGGTCCAAGTGATGAACCCAATTTTCATTACAAATAAACAGGTTACTCACAATTACAATTCCAATATTCATATTGTGGATTTATGAGAATATAATAGCATTGAACTGTAATTTATCATTAAAAATACCAAATGAAGTTTCTCGTTAACAAAAACCCGTCCAGGGCGTTAGTTCTATTTGTGGTCTTTTATTCAACTACATTGAATACGAAAAGCATTTGAAATGTTTCCATTAAACATGAATTTCCCTTTCAGCATCGATTTTCTAATCGATTTGGATATCCTAATATTATTATGATGATATAGAAAAATTAGAAGTACCTATATATATTTGTTGTGCGTATCCAATATGAGAAATTCCGTCAGTGTTTCTTTAAGAATTTCCATAACGTCAATGTGTGGTGTGAGCATATTTTTATGAGTTATGAGTGGGAGGGTTTCATTGAGAAAAACCGCGCCCATATGAACATTTATTTTTCACTGTCAGGTTTGCGTGGATCATTCCCGTTTCATTGCCAACTAATTTTTTTTAAGCGCCAAATTCCAAACTATAGTACCTATCGGTCCAGATTTTACGAGATCTCAAGTTGAGGTTTGTCTGAACATTTCAGGAGCTATAAATAAAACGATCAGAGTGATCGGTTCCGTACATGAACCGAATGAAAATTTATCATTGTCTTACCTTTTCGATATTGGACCATTCATATATCGATTAAAAAGTTTAGAAAATAGGGTAGAGACCTGTTTATTTTCTTGTTAACGCCCAGATTATATTTCTTAGTTGCAAATAAGGAATATTTTGCAATTTGAACCTATTAAAATCAACAAATGACTGTGTAACTAAGGCAAAAAAATTAAAGTCCAAAGAATTTTCAAGTTTAAACAAATGAAAAGCAGGCTATTAAAATAAATAGGAATGTGCAATTTTAATGAATAAACATTCGATTATTTATTTAACTCTTACTTTTACATAAAAAATAGATTTATTCAAAAGATCTTAAAATTCTTTGAAGAATGATGCAATTTCATTAATTTTGAATTTTACTATTACCTATTGTTTATATCATTTACGAGGGCCATGAACTATTAGTAGAAATCTGGGTTTATACTTTTGATTGGTTTTCTAATATACACTGGTTAACAAAACATATCTACAATTTCACGATAAACCTTATAGTGATATTCAATTTAGTTAAAAATAATTTTGATATTATGGTCGATGTATGACTTATTGGAACTCCCTGTATATTCTAAGCCAATTTAAGTAAAGAATAGTAAACTTTATAGCTACACAAATATGTACGTACTCTAGTAGTTATTTGTATATTTTTCATTTTTATTTTTAGCCTCGATTGAATTTCTTCCCATTATTACGTTCTGTTTGTTTACAGAATTCGTACTTTTGATTGCCAATAAAACTGGTCTGATTGTATCCTGTTAGAAATTCCAATTATTTTTTAATTTATTTTATGCGTGGTTTTTAAATAATTTGGAAACGAATAAGTCGAATGTAAAAAATAATAATTTTAAATGCGTAAACATGTATAAGATCGAAAATTTGATTTAAATGAACTTTTTAATAATGAGCAGATTATTTTATTGCCTGCAGGTTTTGTTTGAAATTTCACTGGTGATTTCAGTTAGAGAAGGAAAGTTTCAATGGAAAATTTAAATAATTAATTAATAGAGAACGATGCTTTGAAGTTAAAATCTTCACATTCATTTTAAATAGTGTAATGGAGACAAATGGACTATTTTTAGAAAAATATAATATTAAAAAGAAGAGATTTATGCAATATTAATTGAAATTCTAGTATTTGTATTTTATATATTTTTTAAAATTTTTATATTTAAGTATGTTTGATTTAGTTACAGTTATTATTACTAAAAGATTATATATGTAATTTAAATAATTTGCTTTGTGTTGTCTAGTTTAACCGGTTCATTAATATTTTAATTAGCTATGTAATCACTATTTTTAAACAATTTTTCATTATTTTGTAATATAATACTTTCAAAATGGATTGTTGCTTTTGATCTTCAGTACATTGAATTTTAATGTTCTGACGATGAATTAGCAAAAAAATCAATTTTTGAGTGGAGTTTCATAGCGGTTTGAACTAAAAAAAAAAACAATAAATAATTT
>JABRWK010000006.1:366513-380306 GCA_013372445.1 Hypothenemus hampei
TGTACAGGGTGTTTCGTTAACAGAGGTCATCGGCCCTATCTTGAAAACTGTTGCAGATAGAGCGCTGAAAAAAAATTATATAATAAAATTGGCCAAGAGAAAATTAGAATTTCCAGCATTTTCTCTTGGCCAATTTTATTATATAATTTTTTTTCAGCGCTCTATCTGCAACAGTTTTCAAGATAGGGCCGATGACCTCTGTTAACGAAACACCCTGTACATATCGCACCCTGAAAACAACAGTGTCACTACACAAAAATTTTCACTTTTGAGTTATTTCGAGATTCGAATTCTACTTCTAAAACATCATTGTATAAACTGCGTTTTTTACCTTAAATCAGCATAATTACCATAAATGGCGTAAACGTTAATTTTTACTTTATGAGAATTGACCTTGGCTCAGACTGAAACAATGACTCTATACCAATTGTGTCAAAGCAGTTAAATCAAATCCATAACACTAATAACACTTCACATATTCCGAAATCTTATTAAAAGACCAGAGAATTAGTAATAAATATGAAGACCGCTTTTCTATATAGTGATAAGCCACAAAAACAAATTATTGGGTTATTGCACGTCAAAGTTTTTGAACGTAATCTAAAATGTATTAGTGAAACTTGAAAATTTTCGGCATTATGTCGATACCCGTAGGATGACCGCTACAACTCTTCTACAATCGCTTACTATGTATTACTAGGTTTGAAAGAAACAATAATATTGATTTTTGTGTTTACGTGGCTTATCACTATGTAGAAAAGTGGTCTTCATATATAATATTTAGTAATAAAACTAAAAAACGCTTTATTGCAAAACCTACAATTTAGCATAGTGACACTGTTGTTTTCAGGGTGCGATATGTTTTATTGTTCACATAAGTTATTTTGTCTCATTTGTTTAATTAGCATCCTAATCTAACAGCCATTTTGAAAAGCAATCATTTAAATTCCGAACCATTTAGAGACACGTAGTAAACTAGCTACACAAGGGTTTGTACTATTCGAAAATTAGTCTGCTTTCACGAGTATTTTTATTACTTAAAAAAAAGGAAACAGTATGTATATGAATCATCGTTGGCGGGTATTATACGTTCGGAAAAGCGACGTTCCGGTTAATCGACGTTCGGATAATCGACGCTCTACTGTATAATATATTAAAACTGTTTGAAACTTTAAATTCTAATATTCACCATTTTATCATTAATGTTCAATTCTTAAAAAGTTATTTCACCAGTGTAATTTTAAATTTCTAAATACACATTCTATAAAAGAAGTAGGTATACCTTATGTTAAAGAATAAAACTTACATCAATTGCAACCATTTATTTATTTTAGTCCATATTAATATATTAATATAAGTGAAGAGTAGAAATTTCAAATGTTTGGAAAAATCATAGAGCACATACTTAGACCAATGTCATCTATTAGGAATGCTACATAAACAATCTTTAAATGAGTTTATCGCTTAGACCATTTTCAGGGCTATTGGCCAAGGCCCACAGAATCTATTTAAGAAAAAATCGCAGTTTTGAGGAAATTGGCACTTTGAACGTTTGGAATTTTCACTCATCAAATATATAAATGTTTATTCTGAAAATAACTTAAAATTGGTTAGATTTCTGTTTTTTTTTCGTTTCTGGCTTTTGAATCTAGTTTAAATAAATAAAGCACATGAAACTAATCTGCATACTATATTTTTGTAGAAAAATACTTATTTACAATATTTACAAAATCTCTATTCTATAATTGAAGTGGTATAACTACGTATGAATTATTTTTTCATCGCTATTTAAATGTTATATAAAAACGTATTAAAAAGTATTGAAAAAAAAGTAAAAAAAAACGACTCCTAACATTTAAAATATCACATTACAACGTCCTTAAACTACTAAACATATTCGCTGGCAAGAATTATTAGTTCTAAATATGTATTAGAACGTCGAACCTAATGAGGGCTTCTTCACAAAACACTAAAACGTGCTACAAGACAATATAAAAAAATAAATAATAAAAGATATGTTTGCATTTTGTTTACAGGCAAGAAAATTAGTGATTAAATTTACTGGTTTAAGGTTCTTCGAATATTGCATTATCCATGGATATAGGAGATATTAGTAAACTATTAAAATAAATTTCTAATTCTCTAGGTGTTAGGCAGGACTTCTTGTCAGGAATATAGCTGGATAATTTCCTGTCAATGTTCAGAACTAAATCGTCCTCAATCCAGGGTGCGTTGTAACTCCTCAATTCGGTTTTCCGTGACGTGATAAATTTGTAAATGGAATAAATACAGGCCACTATTGAACACATAAATAATGCATACATTAGGCAAGTTTGTGCGATAGGTAAAATTTCCAAATAGAGTTTAAAGCGAATTTTTAGATTTCTTGGCAGTCCATACATTCCCTGCAAATATAAGGAAAAAAAATCGTTAAATAAGTTATAGAGTGAAGAAAAAGGAAAACATGAATTGAAAGAATTATTAAAAACATTAAAAAGTGTAACGTATAGTACTTCCAATTCCAATAACAATTTGTTTACATGAAATTTCAGTTAAACTTAATTTAAATAAAATAAAACTTACAATTTCTATCCATAACATTGGCAACACCATATTGTTAAATTTATCTGCATTTGCGATATTTTTCAAATCACCCAAAGCCATGTTGATTTGATAGCGACTGGCGAGTTTTAAAGGCATTCCAGAGGCCTGTTAGTTTAAAAAAACATTAATAATCAATTTTCATATGCAATGAAAACACTTACCGGTTCTATAATGAAATAGCTGCCATGCTTTTCTGGATCAGGATTAAGACCACTTTCGATTTTGTCGAACAGAATAGGATCGCTATCGTAAAAATGCGGATAACTAAGAGCAATTGGGAATCCATAGTAACAGCCTCTCACATCTAAAAGTCCCTTTGGTTTGCACTGGTTTATGTCTTCTTCTTTACAAAAACAACGATTTTTTTCGTGGATTCGACCATTATCGTCCGCGTCTGGTGCGAAATGATATAGATACCCTTTGAAACCATCTACTGTTGTGTCATTAACATGCACCTAATAAATGAAAAAACATTGTAGGTTAAAATTGTTCCAAAATTAAAATGGTATTTAAATGGGGTATAGATTTTTTGAACATTTAATCCTCATTAAAAAGCTTTGACAAACACGTATTATTAATTTTGTCATATTTTATAATTTATTTGAATTATTACATCCATACTATGTATATTTATATTAACAATACCTGTATTCAAATTGGTGATGAAAGCATTATGAATACAATACAAAAAGGAAAGTTCTGCGAATGTGTTTATAGCATTACACTTCCTACTTTTATCAATGATTTCTTTCTATTATTTACGTCAAATTACCACGGAATAAGAAAATTGAATTGATTATTTAGGAATTATTATTGTTTATTAAAATTTAACACATTGTACTTTGGTATCAATATTCAAATCAGAATAATTTGACATAAGGAATCTAAGTTTGGTTTATGTATTTATGAATCATCATGTACGTACATACATTTTATAATTTTTTAAATTTCACAAATTGGTTTTCACCTTTCTGCACGCATATGCAACATTTCAAAACAACTCAAAGCAGTATATTGAAAGACATATCAATAGAATCATGTTAAATGATTAATTGAAAACACGTTCATATTTCTTACTGAACTTTGTATTTAACATTTAAAAACCTATATGTATGGTGCGTAGTACAAATATAATATCTGAGAAGTGTTTTTTTATTGGATTTTTTTTCCAAATATCAATTTAAAAAATATTTCTTACCAGTTCTTTAGCTCTGCACATACTCTTTCTGAAAAATAATAGCCTGTCATTCGGTTGAATATTGCCAGGAAATTTGGTACCATCAGATGCACCGTCTATGTCTCCACAAGGGCTGTCCCATTGAGGAATTTTCTTAGCACCATTATAAGTATCCAAAAGACCGATATTTTTAATTCCTAGTTTGGTTCCAGTAAAAAAAGTTGCGTAGTCACCTCTAAAATCGTACATCTAAAAAGACAAATTATATATTAATTGAAAGGTTTTCTTTATTTACGGTAATTTTTCAATAACTTACTCTATCTATGAGACCTAATTTATCGAAATAGATCCATGAGGGCATAAAAGTATTCCCCAAATCCATTAACGTACTTCTATAGCCGAACATAAATTCTTTAGCGGTCATTTGCACCAGCGGTTGCGAATTCGTTTGTCTAATGATGACATTCAGGCCCAAGCGGGTGAAAAGGTTCTTTTTCGACACCACATCCGCTATACTCTGCAACAAGAAAATTATTATACCTAAATAATCATTAAAAAAAAGAAGAAATTGTGACATGCGAATTTTACAATACAACTAAAAATAATTATAAAAACTCAAACAATTGCTAGTTTCTTCAAAACATTGCTGCATTGTTTTTGGTGCAAAAAAGCCGATTTGTCAATAGGATTATTAGAAGAAAAGTATCAACTATCTTCAATTTGGGACACCGGTTTTTAAATGTGTGTTGTTGAAAATTTCAATAACAATGACTTTAATTGAATTAGAATTTTCGATTTAAATATTTTTTTTATTTGCTTATTTTTAGACGTATCCTCAAAATATCCTTGATTGAAAACATAGTTTTCTCTAATTGTAAAATATGTTTTACAATTAGAGCAATTTGTGTTTTCAGTTAGAGCAAACTGTGTTTTAAACATAAGTAAGAATGTACGATGCTAAAAATGAACTAAAGTAATATCTAAATTTTATTATTTCCAATTGGTTCAAGAAATTATCGAAAAATAAATTATTTAAGTGGAACATTTAATTATATTAGTAGGTCTTAGTTTATGTGTAAAATTAAAAATTATCATTCTTATTATGATATGTTCGGTATTTCGATAATAAATTTATTATAAACAACTAGAAACACATATCACAAATACTGTTTAATACCATAAATTCAATTTTAAAGCGCAACATGTGTTAGTCTAATTTACGCAGAACGACTAAGTTACATACTGACTGAGCTAGAAATGATAAAATTTTGGAAATATTCATTTTTATTTTAAAAAAATTTAAAAATTTTGTGAAATAAATATAGGGTGGTGCTTGGTAATGCATATATTTTTTAATATTTAAAACTTAAAAATACATATTATATCGCATACTTATATCAAAACAGTTTCAACTCAAGAATAGGCATTTTAGAATTAAGTCAGTAATACACTTGTAAATAAGTGTCATTTTCGCATATTTCAGTTTTTCAATTGATACTGTTTAAATGTAGGTGTGCGATATGTATTTTAATTCTAGAACTAGAATATTCTTTATTTTAAAAAATTCAAGTTTCTCGTTTAATGTTGTCGTGTTCATAGACTGCGTGTCGTATATCGTTGTGACATTTTCAAGAGAAAGATAGAACGCGATTGTACAAAACGGCCTTAACCAATATTAAAAACTTAATAAGACAATTTGCACGCGTATAAATGTGTGTGCATTTAAGATGTTTCAAAATCCTGTACCGATTGAAATTCATTTCGAGTACGAAACGTTCTCTTGTGGAATTTGATTGCTTTTTCAACTTCGATCGTCTATAATAAATACGCATATAAGTACACATTTGGCTCGATTTTCACGGGTTTCAAAGCTTGCGGTTATTTTACGCAAGAAGAAAGAGAAGAACAAAAATTCTAGAATGTTTTTTTAGCGAGTTCACATTATTTTATTAACAGACTTTAATATGAACAAGTAATTTTGCAGAGATTGTTGAAATAGAAATGTGACTTTTCCCATAAATTTTAAAATTTTACAAAAATTTTCAAAGTGAACAAAAATTATTATCATTGGATGCTATCGAAATGGAACTGTGTGCAGTAACAAATCCTACTTAGGCTTACGTGATGTTTCTATGATTAGGGCGGCTATAAGGAGACAAACAAGCATTGTTTTGAAAAAAACAACAGACGATGGCGCGATTCTTCACTTTGATCAGATAGCCACTTTTTTCGGTTAAATTCTAGAAGAAATGCCCGTCCGTTAGGCTGACTTGTCCATTAAAATTCATGGAATTCAGAAGGAAAAACCCTGATTCAATAAAATTAAGGGAATCCCTAGTTGTTGTTTATTGCGTAGCCTAAGCCAAATGAGAAACAATTTTATGTTCTACTTCGTTTGACGTCATTAGTAAATCTCCACTAAACATTAATTAACTAATAAAAAAAATTATTTGGGCATTTTCCGGAGGTTCGAACTAACGATAAAGAGATTTACGTCAAATCCGTCATGTTAATAACATTTGATTGAGATTTCAAGGCCAACAATTTTCGATGAATGAGTAGCTAATACCCTGTTATTAATATTGACGATATTAGTAGAAATACAAGGTAAATATACGTTTCTCCTTTTATAATGAAGGCGTAATGTCGATGACATAATTAGAATCAGCGAGCATTTCTTCCCGGTAACCGAATGAAAACAAGAGGTAGAATTGCCTGGTCTTGAGAATTCCATTTACTTAGAATTATGACTAACAATGAGATTTTTAATAAAATTTAAATAACAATAAATTAAACTTTCGTTTTGTAATTTAAACTTACCAATAAGGCAATATTGGGCAAGATTAGCAAGTCGTCTTGTTTTCGGCCCTCGGACAGTTCTTCTACCCAAACTAAGGGATGATTGGGTGTAGTAGTCAAAGTGCCATTGTCATGAAAAGTGACATTTTCATGTGCCAATAACTCCCTGAAAAGAAGAAAAAAGAATTCAAACACGGCTCTTTTTAATCGTAAATATCCTCTCGCATAGTTATGGTACGTTCAAGGAGAAATGTGAAATATTTATTGGAAAAGCGTATGTTACGCATAAACAAGAAAATCGCATTGAGGTCGAGATTTTGTGACGGCGGAAAACAGCTCAAGGTGGATAGGTCGACTTAATGGTCACAAAGGTGTCGAAATGACCATTCCCGACTTAAAGTATTCCTGTTTATTAAATTATTATTATATTCCTAGCGACATAATATTACGAGTTAAATTTCACATTACAAGTTCGGGTTTTATTGGATAAATTACAGTTTAAGTAACAAAAAAAAATATAGAAAACTCAAAAGTCTTATTGATTTTATTAAATTATTATCAGTCTAATATTTTTTAGGATCATTATAAACAAACTAGTAATACTCAAGGCATAAAACGAACATTATTTAGCTTTTTAGAAGATTTTATGAATTTCTCCTTTTTTAATAAGAAAACAAGGAAAGGTAATAGTGGTTGATTGTGGATATTAGATAAAAAGTGTTCAATTTTTAACCTATGTTACCCTACTTTTTCTTGACGACCGCAATACAAAAATGAAAATTACGAAGAAATTTATACAGATTTATTAGTATTTTCAGTGTTGTTTTAAAATAAGAAAGAATAACGTAAACGCAACAAAAATATCAAAACGATCGTTCAACCGCAATGTAAATGAACGGCCGTGAAAAAAAAAAATAAGTTCAAGTTCAAGCTTAATTTATTTATTTACTATACAATTTCATCGTTCGTAAAACAGATTTTTTGTGAATTGCAATTACAAAATCGACACAGTCATCGTTGTCTCGTTTCTTGATCCCCGCTTGGTGTTGTCGTTCAACAACTTGCAACATATCTTTATACTACCTCTCCAATTTATTTCTTTCTAGAATGTTCTTCAAGAATGAAGAGAATGACCGGCTGGCAATGAGTATTTAGTTCGTATCGGTGAGAAATTTGGTAACGCGACTAATGGCTATTATTTTCAACTAATATTGCGTTGCAATTAGTTTTTTTTTCCATTTTATTGGAAAAGTAAGTCAACTGGCTATATACGAGGCGTTATTATTACATAAACATTCGATTATTAGCATTTAGCGGGCGAGTGAGAGACCAGGTTCCCAATAAAATCGCAAATCGCGTATAATTAACACTATGAAATGTTTTTGTCCTTTTTTTTGTTTATTTATATATCTACAAGCGCAACTGCTTGTACCCAGGCTTGGGTCTAATTATTAATAATTCGAAATGTTGTATTGCAGTTTTCATACCGATTTATTGCAACAGCTCACTTTTATATCAAATTTTTGTACATTGAATATATTCAACATATCATTATTGGGCATTTTCTTTCACTTATTTCGTTGCTTGAATTCGAATTTTGTATTAAAATACCTATTGATTAAGAAAATTTTGCAATTCTCTAAGAGAAATTTATTTAAACATTTAATATTCACATGTTATTGCAATATATAAAATAACATAATATCTATATGTATAATTGATAACATAATGTGCCATGATGTTATAAAAATGAAATCGAAATAGGCTGATATACATGGTGTTCAAAAAGTATTTTAACACATTTAATGAGATGGCTTTACATAAATACCTAAACATGAAAAAACAATAATTTAGGTATATAAATTTAGGTCTGGAAATGGTTAAAAAAAAATGAAATGAATAAAATCGGGCCAATGATATTAGCTTTCCCCTTGTCCAACCCGATATCCCCCGACCCGTAATTACTAAACATAGCAATTCATAATGGTAGCTCTTGTACCAAAATTGAAGCCTGTTTCTCAAATTCCTCACAAAATTTTTTTAATTTTTTTTAATTAAGATTCAGTTCTTTAATTATGTCAAAGTTCTTCGCCGCCACCCTATATAATACTTGCGGTTGCGGAAAATTTGTAAATATTTTATTATAAAATTGAAAATCGGGACTATGTATTTAGTCAATAACAGACACCCTCATTTTTCAATAACAGTGGTATTAACAACCGTCTTATAAACCCCTTACAACAGTAGTTTAAATGCTTCCAACTCAGTTGTAATTGAATTTAACTTTATTTCGTTAGACATGAAATTCTTTGATAATAACCCTTTAAATTATACCATGTAACACTCTGTATTTTCAATGTTTCTAATTTTTAAATGTAAAATGATAATTTGTTATCAGTTTTATTCAAAAATTGTAAAATTTATCGTAATTTTTCATTAATAATTTATTATATTTAGTTTATGTTTAACGAAAAATTTACAAATATTATTGTATGTTTCATCTTTTGAATAAAAACATTGGGAGGAAACAAAGGACATTAGCATAAACTTTGGTAATATGTAAATTTTTTACAATAATATTGACTGTGAAATTTTAATTGAACTTTAAATAATTGCCTCTTCAATTCTTCATTATTACAAACAAATAAGACTTATCTAAAATTTAAAAATTACTTTTGTAATTTACATAAAAAACTGTACTTAATTGCTTTTCTTGGTAATTTTTTGTGAGATAATCTGTATATTTAAATACAAAAAAGTAGGTACTCAAATATATACCTACTATTTGTGTAAAAAAATATTTNCTTGGTAATGCATATATTTTTTAATATTTAAAACTTAAAAATACATATTATATCGCATACTTATATCAAAACAGTTTCAACTCAAGAATAGGCATTTTAGAATTAAGTCAGTAATACACTTGTAAATAAGTGTCATTTTCGCATATTTCAGTTTTTCAATTGATACTGTTTAAATGTAGGTGTGCGATATGTATTTTAATTCTAGAACTAGAATATTCTTTATTTTAAAAAATTCAAGTTTCTCGTTTAATGTTGTCGTGTTCATAGACTGCGTGTCGTATATCGTTGTGACATTTTCAAGAGAAAGATAGAACGCGATTGTACAAAACGGCCTTAACCAATATTAAAAACTTAATAAGACAATTTGCACGCGTATAAATGTGTGTGCATTTAAGATGTTTCAAAATCCTGTACCGATTGAAATTCATTTCGAGTACGAAACGTTCTCTTGTGGAATTTGATTGCTTTTTCAACTTCGATCGTCTATAATAAATACGCATATAAGTACACATTTGGCTCGATTTTCACGGGTTTCAAAGCTTGCGGTTATTTTACGCAAGAAGAAAGAGAAGAACAAAAATTCTAGAATGTTTTTTTAGCGAGTTCACATTATTTTATTAACAGACTTTAATATGAACAAGTAATTTTGCAGAGATTGTTGAAATAGAAATGTGACTTTTCCCATAAATTTTAAAATTTTACAAAAATTTTCAAAGTGAACAAAAATTATTATCATTGGATGCTATCGAAATGGAACTGTGTGCAGTAACAAATCCTACTTAGGCTTACGTGATGTTTCTATGATTAGGGCGGCTATAAGGAGACAAACAAGCATTGTTTTGAAAAAAACAACAGACGATGGCGCGATTCTTCACTTTGATCAGATAGCCACTTTTTTCGGTTAAATTCTAGAAGAAATGCCCGTCCGTTAGGCTGACTTGTCCATTAAAATTCATGGAATTCAGAAGGAAAAACCCTGATTCAATAAAATTAAGGGAATCCCTAGTTGTTGTTTATTGCGTAGCCTAAGCCAAATGAGAAACAATTTTATGTTCTACTTCGTTTGACGTCATTAGTAAATCTCCACTAAACATTAATTAACTAATAAAAAAATTATTTGGGCATTTTCCGGAGGTTCGAACTAACGATAAAGAGATTTACGTCAAATCCGTCATGTTAATAACATTTGATTGAGATTTCAAGGCCAACAATTTTCGATGAATGAGTAGCTAATACCCTGTTATTAATATTGACGATATTAGTAGAAATACAAGGTAAATATACGTTTCTCCTTTTATAATGAAGGCGTAATGTCGATGACATAATTAGAATCAGCGAGCATTTCTTCCCGGTAACCGAATGAAAACAAGAGGTAGAATTGCCTGGTCTTGAGAATTCCATTTACTTAGAATTATGACTAACAATGAGATTTTTAATAAAATTTAAATAACAATAAATTAAACTTTCGTTTTGTAATTTAAACTTACCAATAAGGCAATATTGGGCAAGATTAGCAAGTCGTCTTGTTTTCGGCCCTCGGACAGTTCTTCTACCCAAACTAAGGGATGATTGGGTGTAGTAGTCAAAGTGCCATTGTCATGAAAAGTGACATTTTCATGTGCCAATAACTCCCTGAAAAGAAGAAAAAAGAATTCAAACACGGCTCTTTTTAATCGTAAATATCCTCTCGCATAGTTATGGTACGTTCAAGGAGAAATGTGAAATATTTATTGGAAAAGCGTATGTTACGCATAAACAAGAAAATCGCATTGAGGTCGAGATTTTGTGACGGCGGAAAACAGCTCAAGGTGGATAGGTCGACTTAATGGTCACAAAGGTGTCGAAATGACCATTCCCGACTTAAAGTATTCCTGTTTATTAAATTATTATTATATTCCTAGCGACATAATATTACGAGTTAAATTTCACATTACAAGTTCGGGTTTTATTGGATAAATTACAGTTTAAGTAACAAAAAAAATATAGAAAACTCAAAAGTCTTATTGATTTTATTAAATTATTATCAGTCTAATATTTTTTAGGATCATTATAAACAAACTAGTAATACTCAAGGCATAAAACGAACATTATTTAGCTTTTTAGAAGATTTTATGAATTTCTCCTTTTTTAATAAGAAAACAAGGAAAGGTAATAGTGGTTGATTGTGGATATTAGATAAAAAGTGTTCAATTTTTAACCTATGTTACCCTACTTTTTCTTGACGACCGCAATACAAAAATGAAAATTACGAAGAAATTTATACAGATTTATTAGTATTTTCAGTGTTGTTTTAAAATAAGAAAGAATAACGTAAACGCAACAAAAATATCAAAACGATCGTTCAACCGCAATGTAAATGAACGGCCGTGAAAAAAAAAAATAAGTTCAAGTTCAAGCTTAATTTATTTATTTACTATACAATTTCATCGTTCGTAAAACAGATTTTTTGTGAATTGCAATTACAAAATCGACACAGTCATCGTTGTCTCGTTTCTTGATCCCCGCTTGGTGTTGTCGTTCAACAACTTGCAACATATCTTTATACTACCTCTCCAATTTATTTCTTTCTAGAATGTTCTTCAAGAATGAAGAGAATGACCGGCTGGCAATGAGTATTTAGTTCGTATCGGTGAGAAATTTGGTAACGCGACTAATGGCTATTATTTTCAACTAATATTGCGTTGCAATTAGTTTTTTTTTCCATTTTATTGGAAAAGTAAGTCAACTGGCTATATACGAGGCGTTATTATTACATAAACATTCGATTATTAGCATTTAGCGGGCGAGTGAGAGACCAGGTTCCCAATAAAATCGCAAATCGCGTATAATTAACACTATGAAATGTTTTTGTCCTTTTTTTTGTTTATTTATATATCTACAAGCGCAACTGCTTGTACCCAGGCTTGGGTCTAATTATTAATAATTCGAAATGTTGTATTGCAGTTTTCATACCGATTTATTGCAACAGCTCACTTTTATATCAAATTTTTGTACATTGAATATATTCAACATATCATTATTGGGCATTTTCTTTCACTTATTTCGTTGCTTGAATTCGAATTTTGTATTAAAATACCTATTGATTAAGAAAATTTTGCAATTCTCTAAGAGAAATTTATTTAAACATTTAATATTCACATGTTATTGCAATATATAAAATAACATAATATCTATATGTATAATTGATAACATAATGTGCCATGATGTTATAAAAATGAAATCGAAATAGGCTGATATACATGGTGTTCAAAAAGTATTTTAACACATTTAATGAGATGGCTTTACATAAATACCTAAACATGAAAAAACAATAATTTAGGTATATAAATTTAGGTCTGGAAATGGTTAAAAAAAAATGAAATGAATAAAATCGGGCCAATGATATTAGCTTTCCCCTTGTCCAACCCGATATCCCCCGACCCGTAATTACTAAACATAGCAATTCATAATGGTAGCTCTTGTACCAAAATTGAAGCCTGTTTCTCAAATTCCTCACAAAATTTTTTAATTTTTTTTAATTAAGATTCAGTTCTTTAATTATGTCAAAGTTCTTCGCCGCCACCCTATATAATACTTGCGGTTGCGGAAAATTTGTAAATATTTTATTATAAAATTGAAAATCGGGACTATGTATTTAGTCAATAACAGACACCCTCATTTTTCAATAACAGTGGTATTAACAACCGTCTTATAAACCCCTTACAACAGTAGTTTAAATGCTTCCAACTCAGTTGTAATTGAATTTAACTTTATTTCGTTAGACATGAAATTCTTTGATAATAACCCTTTAAATTATACCATGTAACACTCTGTATTTTCAATGTTTCTAATTTTTAAATGTAAAATGATAATTTGTTATCAGTTTTATTCAAAAATTGTAAAATTTATCGTAATTTTTCATTAATAATTTATTATATTTAGTTTATGTTTAACGAAAAATTTACAAATATTATTGTATGTTTCATCTTTTGAATAAAACATTGGGAGGAAACAAAGGACATTAGCATAAACTTTGGTAATATGTAAATTTTTTACAATAATATTGACTGTGAAATTTTAATTGAACTTTAAATAATTGCCTCTTCAATTCTTCATTATTACAAACAAATAAGACTTATCTAAAATTTAAAAATTACTTTTGTAATTTACATAAAAAACTGTACTTAATTGCTTTTCTTGGTAATTTTTTGTGAGATAATCTGTATATTTAAATACAAAAAAGTAGGTACTCAAATATATACCTACTATTTGTGTAAAAAAATATTTGTAGATGGTTTTGAGTAATATCCAAATTGAGCTGATTTGTCATTTTTCAAAAAAAATTAATAAATGTAAAACAGGACTTACCTAAAAACATACGGTCCAACTTCTTGAAATTTCAATTTAGTGTCTTTTCCACTCATATATTC
>JABRWK010000006.1:380631-474002 GCA_013372445.1 Hypothenemus hampei
AGGGTTTGTACTATTCGAAAATTAGTCTGCTTTCACGAGTATTTTTATTACTTAAAAAAAAGGAAACAGTATGTATATGAATCATCGTTGGCGGGTATTATACGTTCGGAAAAGCGACGTTCCGGTTAATCGACGTTCGGATAATCGACGCTCTACTGTATAATATATTAAAACTGTTTGAAACTTTAAATTCTAATATTCACCATTTTATCATTAATGTTCAATTCTTAAAAAGTTATTTCACCAGTGTAATTTTAAATTTCTAAATACACATTCTATAAAAGAAGTAGGTATACCTTATGTTAAAGAATAAAACTTACATCAATTGCAACCATTTATTTATTTTAGTCCATATTAATATATTAATATAAGTGAAGAGTAGAAATTTCAAATGTTTGGAAAAATCATAGAGCACATACTTAGACCAATGTCATCTATTAGGAATGCTACATAAACAATCTTTAAATGAGTTTATCGCTTAGACCATTTTCAGGGCTATTGGCCAAGGCCCACAGAATCTATTTAAGAAAAAATCGCAGTTTTGAGGAAATTGGCACTTTGAACGTTTGGAATTTTCACTCATCAAATATATAAATGTTTATTCTGAAAATAACTTAAAATTGGTTAGATTTCTGTTTTTTTTTCGTTTCTGGCTTTTGAATCTAGTTTAAATAAATAAAGCACATGAAACTAATCTGCATACTATATTTTTGTAGAAAAATACTTATTTACAATATTTACAAAATCTCTATTCTATAATTGAAGTGGTATAACTACGTATGAATTATTTTTTCATCGCTATTTAAATGTTATATAAAAACGTATTAAAAAGTATTGAAAAAAAAGTAAAAAAAAAACGACTCCTAACATTTAAAATATCACATTACAACGTCCTTAAACTACTAAACATATTCGCTGGCAAGAATTATTAGTTCTAAATATGTATTAGAACGTCGAACCTAATGAGGGCTTCTTCACAAAACACTAAAACGTGCTACAAGACAATATAAAAAAATAAATAATAAAAGATATGTTTGCATTTTGTTTACAGGCAAGAAAATTAGTGATTAAATTTACTGGTTTAAGGTTCTTCGAATATTGCATTATCCATGGATATAGGAGATATTAGTAAACTATTAAAATAAATTTCTAATTCTCTAGGTGTTAGGCAGGACTTCTTGTCAGGAATATAGCTGGATAATTTCCTGTCAATGTTCAGAACTAAATCGTCCTCAATCCAGGGTGCGTTGTAACTCCTCAATTCGGTTTTCCGTGACGTGATAAATTTGTAAATGGAATAAATACAGGCCACTATTGAACACATAAATAATGCATACATTAGGCAAGTTTGTGCGATAGGTAAAATTTCCAAATAGAGTTTAAAGCGAATTTTTAGATTTCTTGGCAGTCCATACATTCCCTGCAAATATAAGGAAAAAAAATCGTTAAATAAGTTATAGAGTGAAGAAAAAGGAAAACATGAATTGAAAGAATTATTAAAAACATTAAAAAGTGTAACGTATAGTACTTCCAATTCCAATAACAATTTGTTTACATGAAATTTCAGTTAAACTTAATTTAAATAAAATAAAACTTACAATTTCTATCCATAACATTGGCAACACCATATTGTTAAATTTATCTGCATTTGCGATATTTTTCAAATCACCCAAAGCCATGTTGATTTGATAGCGACTGGCGAGTTTTAAAGGCATTCCAGAGGCCTGTTAGTTTAAAAAAACATTAATAATCAATTTTCATATGCAATGAAAACACTTACCGGTTCTATAATGAAATAGCTGCCATGCTTTTCTGGATCAGGATTAAGACCACTTTCGATTTTGTCGAACAGAATAGGATCGCTATCGTAAAAATGCGGATAACTAAGAGCAATTGGGAATCCATAGTAACAGCCTCTCACATCTAAAAGTCCCTTTGGTTTGCACTGGTTTATGTCTTCTTCTTTACAAAAACAACGATTTTTTTCGTGGATTCGACCATTATCGTCCGCGTCTGGTGCGAAATGATATAGATACCCTTTGAAACCATCTACTGTTGTGTCATTAACATGCACCTAATAAATGAAAAAACATTGTAGGTTAAAATTGTTCCAAAATTAAAATGGTATTTAAATGGGGTATAGATTTTTTGAACATTTAATCCTCATTAAAAAGCTTTGACAAACACGTATTATTAATTTTGTCATATTTTATAATTTATTTGAATTATTACATCCATACTATGTATATTTATATTAACAATACCTGTATTCAAATTGGTGATGAAAGCATTATGAATACAATACAAAAAGGAAAGTTCTGCGAATGTGTTTATAGCATTACACTTCCTACTTTTATCAATGATTTCTTTCTATTATTTACGTCAAATTACCACGGAATAAGAAAATTGAATTGATTATTTAGGAATTATTATTGTTTATTAAAATTTAACACATTGTACTTTGGTATCAATATTCAAATCAGAATAATTTGACATAAGGAATCTAAGTTTGGTTTATGTATTTATGAATCATCATGTACGTACATACATTTTATAATTTTTTAAATTTCACAAATTGGTTTTCACCTTTCTGCACGCATATGCAACATTTCAAAACAACTCAAAGCAGTATATTGAAAGACATATCAATAGAATCATGTTAAATGATTAATTGAAAACACGTTCATATTTCTTACTGAACTTTGTATTTAACATTTAAAAACCTATATGTATGGTGCGTAGTACAAATATAATATCTGAGAAGTGTTTTTTTATTGGATTTTTTTTCCAAATATCAATTTAAAAAATATTTCTTACCAGTTCTTTAGCTCTGCACATACTCTTTCTGAAAAATAATAGCCTGTCATTCGGTTGAATATTGCCAGGAAATTTGGTACCATCAGATGCACCGTCTATGTCTCCACAAGGGCTGTCCCATTGAGGAATTTTCTTAGCACCATTATAAGTATCCAAAAGACCGATATTTTTAATTCCTAGTTTGGTTCCAGTAAAAAAAGTTGCGTAGTCACCTCTAAAATCGTACATCTAAAAAGACAAATTATATATTAATTGAAAGGTTTTCTTTATTTACGGTAATTTTTCAATAACTTACTCTATCTATGAGACCTAATTTATCGAAATAGATCCATGAGGGCATAAAAGTATTCCCCAAATCCATTAACGTACTTCTATAGCCGAACATAAATTCTTTAGCGGTCATTTGCACCAGCGGTTGCGAATTCGTTTGTCTAATGATGACATTCAGGCCCAAGCGGGTGAAAAGGTTCTTTTTCGACACCACATCCGCTATACTCTGCAACAAGAAAATTATTATACCTAAATAATCATTAAAAAAAAAGAAGAAATTGTGACATGCGAATTTTACAATACAACTAAAAATAATTATAAAAACTCAAACAATTGCTAGTTTCTTCAAAACATTGCTGCATTGTTTTTGGTGCAAAAAAGCCGATTTGTCAATAGGATTATTAGAAGAAAAGTATCAACTATCTTCAATTTGGGACACCGGTTTTTAAATGTGTGTTGTTGAAAATTTCAATAACAATGACTTTAATTGAATTAGAATTTTCGATTTAAATATTTTTTTTATTTGCTTATTTTTAGACGTATCCTCAAAATATCCTTGATTGAAAACATAGTTTTCTCTAATTGTAAAATATGTTTTACAATTAGAGCAATTTGTGTTTTCAGTTAGAGCAAACTGTGTTTTAAACATAAGTAAGAATGTACGATGCTAAAAATGAACTAAAGTAATATCTAAATTTTATTATTTCCAATTGGTTCAAGAAATTATCGAAAAATAAATTATTTAAGTGGAACATTTAATTATATTAGTAGGTCTTAGTTTATGTGTAAAATTAAAAATTATCATTCTTATTATGATATGTTCGGTATTTCGATAATAAATTTATTATAAACAACTAGAAACACATATCACAAATACTGTTTAATACCATAAATTCAATTTTAAAGCGCAACATGTGTTAGTCTAATTTACGCAGAACGACTAAGTTACATACTGACTGAGCTAGAAATGATAAAATTTTGGAAATATTCATTTTTATTTTAAAAAAATTTAAAAATTTTGTGAAATAAATATAGGGTGGTGCTTGGTAATGCATATATTTTTTAATATTTAAAACTTAAAAATACATATTATATCGCATACTTATATCAAAACAGTTTCAACTCAAGAATAGGCATTTTAGAATTAAGTCAGTAATACACTTGTAAATAAGTGTCATTTTCGCATATTTCAGTTTTTCAATTGATACTGTTTAAATGTAGGTGTGCGATATGTATTTTAATTCTAGAACTAGAATATTCTTTATTTTAAAAAATTCAAGTTTCTCGTTTAATGTTGTCGTGTTCATAGACTGCGTGTCGTATATCGTTGTGACATTTTCAAGAGAAAGATAGAACGCGATTGTACAAAACGGCCTTAACCAATATTAAAAACTTAATAAGACAATTTGCACGCGTATAAATGTGTGTGCATTTAAGATGTTTCAAAATCCTGTACCGATTGAAATTCATTTCGAGTACGAAACGTTCTCTTGTGGAATTTGATTGCTTTTTCAACTTCGATCGTCTATAATAAATACGCATATAAGTACACATTTGGCTCGATTTTCACGGGTTTCAAAGCTTGCGGTTATTTTACGCAAGAAGAAAGAGAAGAACAAAAATTCTAGAATGTTTTTTTAGCGAGTTCACATTATTTTATTAACAGACTTTAATATGAACAAGTAATTTTGCAGAGATTGTTGAAATAGAAATGTGACTTTTCCCATAAATTTTAAAATTTTACAAAAATTTTCAAAGTGAACAAAAATTATTATCATTGGATGCTATCGAAATGGAACTGTGTGCAGTAACAAATCCTACTTAGGCTTACGTGATGTTTCTATGATTAGGGCGGCTATAAGGAGACAAACAAGCATTGTTTTGAAAAAAACAACAGACGATGGCGCGATTCTTCACTTTGATCAGATAGCCACTTTTTTCGGTTAAATTCTAGAAGAAATGCCCGTCCGTTAGGCTGACTTGTCCATTAAAATTCATGGAATTCAGAAGGAAAAACCCTGATTCAATAAAATTAAGGGAATCCCTAGTTGTTGTTTATTGCGTAGCCTAAGCCAAATGAGAAACAATTTTATGTTCTACTTCGTTTGACGTCATTAGTAAATCTCCACTAAACATTAATTAACTAATAAAAAAAATTATTTGGGCATTTTCCGGAGGTTCGAACTAACGATAAAGAGATTTACGTCAAATCCGTCATGTTAATAACATTTGATTGAGATTTCAAGGCCAACAATTTTCGATGAATGAGTAGCTAATACCCTGTTATTAATATTGACGATATTAGTAGAAATACAAGGTAAATATACGTTTCTCCTTTTATAATGAAGGCGTAATGTCGATGACATAATTAGAATCAGCGAGCATTTCTTCCCGGTAACCGAATGAAAACAAGAGGTAGAATTGCCTGGTCTTGAGAATTCCATTTACTTAGAATTATGACTAACAATGAGATTTTTAATAAAATTTAAATAACAATAAATTAAACTTTCGTTTTGTAATTTAAACTTACCAATAAGGCAATATTGGGCAAGATTAGCAAGTCGTCTTGTTTTCGGCCCTCGGACAGTTCTTCTACCCAAACTAAGGGATGATTGGGTGTAGTAGTCAAAGTGCCATTGTCATGAAAAGTGACATTTTCATGTGCCAATAACTCCCTGAAAAGAAGAAAAAAGAATTCAAACACGGCTCTTTTTAATCGTAAATATCCTCTCGCATAGTTATGGTACGTTCAAGGAGAAATGTGAAATATTTATTGGAAAAGCGTATGTTACGCATAAACAAGAAAATCGCATTGAGGTCGAGATTTTGTGACGGCGGAAAACAGCTCAAGGTGGATAGGTCGACTTAATGGTCACAAAGGTGTCGAAATGACCATTCCCGACTTAAAGTATTCCTGTTTATTAAATTATTATTATATTCCTAGCGACATAATATTACGAGTTAAATTTCACATTACAAGTTCGGGTTTTATTGGATAAATTACAGTTTAAGTAACAAAAAAAAATATAGAAAACTCAAAAGTCTTATTGATTTTATTAAATTATTATCAGTCTAATATTTTTTAGGATCATTATAAACAAACTAGTAATACTCAAGGCATAAAACGAACATTATTTAGCTTTTTAGAAGATTTTATGAATTTCTCCTTTTTTAATAAGAAAACAAGGAAAGGTAATAGTGGTTGATTGTGGATATTAGATAAAAAGTGTTCAATTTTTAACCTATGTTACCCTACTTTTTCTTGACGACCGCAATACAAAAATGAAAATTACGAAGAAATTTATACAGATTTATTAGTATTTTCAGTGTTGTTTTAAAATAAGAAAGAATAACGTAAACGCAACAAAAATATCAAAACGATCGTTCAACCGCAATGTAAATGAACGGCCGTGAAAAAAAAAAATAAGTTCAAGTTCAAGCTTAATTTATTTATTTACTATACAATTTCATCGTTCGTAAAACAGATTTTTTGTGAATTGCAATTACAAAATCGACACAGTCATCGTTGTCTCGTTTCTTGATCCCCGCTTGGTGTTGTCGTTCAACAACTTGCAACATATCTTTATACTACCTCTCCAATTTATTTCTTTCTAGAATGTTCTTCAAGAATGAAGAGAATGACCGGCTGGCAATGAGTATTTAGTTCGTATCGGTGAGAAATTTGGTAACGCGACTAATGGCTATTATTTTCAACTAATATTGCGTTGCAATTAGTTTTTTTTTCCATTTTATTGGAAAAGTAAGTCAACTGGCTATATACGAGGCGTTATTATTACATAAACATTCGATTATTAGCATTTAGCGGGCGAGTGAGAGACCAGGTTCCCAATAAAATCGCAAATCGCGTATAATTAACACTATGAAATGTTTTTGTCCTTTTTTTTGTTTATTTATATATCTACAAGCGCAACTGCTTGTACCCAGGCTTGGGTCTAATTATTAATAATTCGAAATGTTGTATTGCAGTTTTCATACCGATTTATTGCAACAGCTCACTTTTATATCAAATTTTTGTACATTGAATATATTCAACATATCATTATTGGGCATTTTCTTTCACTTATTTCGTTGCTTGAATTCGAATTTTGTATTAAAATACCTATTGATTAAGAAAATTTTGCAATTCTCTAAGAGAAATTTATTTAAACATTTAATATTCACATGTTATTGCAATATATAAAATAACATAATATCTATATGTATAATTGATAACATAATGTGCCATGATGTTATAAAAATGAAATCGAAATAGGCTGATATACATGGTGTTCAAAAAGTATTTTAACACATTTAATGAGATGGCTTTACATAAATACCTAAACATGAAAAAACAATAATTTAGGTATATAAATTTAGGTCTGGAAATGGTTAAAAAAAAATGAAATGAATAAAATCGGGCCAATGATATTAGCTTTCCCCTTGTCCAACCCGATATCCCCCGACCCGTAATTACTAAACATAGCAATTCATAATGGTAGCTCTTGTACCAAAATTGAAGCCTGTTTCTCAAATTCCTCACAAAATTTTTTTAATTTTTTTTAATTAAGATTCAGTTCTTTAATTATGTCAAAGTTCTTCGCCGCCACCCTATATAATACTTGCGGTTGCGGAAAATTTGTAAATATTTTATTATAAAATTGAAAATCGGGACTATGTATTTAGTCAATAACAGACACCCTCATTTTTCAATAACAGTGGTATTAACAACCGTCTTATAAACCCCTTACAACAGTAGTTTAAATGCTTCCAACTCAGTTGTAATTGAATTTAACTTTATTTCGTTAGACATGAAATTCTTTGATAATAACCCTTTAAATTATACCATGTAACACTCTGTATTTTCAATGTTTCTAATTTTTAAATGTAAAATGATAATTTGTTATCAGTTTTATTCAAAAATTGTAAAATTTATCGTAATTTTTCATTAATAATTTATTATATTTAGTTTATGTTTAACGAAAAATTTACAAATATTATTGTATGTTTCATCTTTTGAATAAAAACATTGGGAGGAAACAAAGGACATTAGCATAAACTTTGGTAATATGTAAATTTTTTACAATAATATTGACTGTGAAATTTTAATTGAACTTTAAATAATTGCCTCTTCAATTCTTCATTATTACAAACAAATAAGACTTATCTAAAATTTAAAAATTACTTTTGTAATTTACATAAAAAACTGTACTTAATTGCTTTTCTTGGTAATTTTTTGTGAGATAATCTGTATATTTAAATACAAAAAAGTAGGTACTCAAATATATACCTACTATTTGTGTAAAAAAATATTTGTAGATGGTTTTGAGTAATATCCAAATTGAGCTGATTTGTCATTTTTCAAAAAAAATTAATAAATGTAAAACAGGACTTACCTAAAAACATACGGTCCAACTTCTTGAAATTTCAATTTAGTGTCTTTTCCACTCATATATTCTTCACTATTGGTCACATTCCACAAGTAAACTTTTAAAAATAAATCTACAGGTGGTTTTTCCCACAAGGAAAATATTTCGCCTCCAGGGCCGAATTTTAATTTCTAAAAATGTTTGAAAATTAATTGTTTTCCTTCTAGTGAAATAGCATCACTTACCCATTCATATAAAATATTATAAGGATTGACCAGTAAAATAAAAAGTCCAGACATAAAAGCGCCAACCCCGAATAAAGAGAAGGTTAGAGCTCCTAAAACAAAATACATAATTAATAGGTTTCATTAATTTGACATTTCCTACTGTAATTATGAGAAAATTTGTATGGGAAGCTCATTTTTTATGCACTTAAAGTTCTTTATAGACATTTCAAGTTGAACGAGATGATCATGTTGCAGTTTCCTTATGCATTTCCCGAAGGCTAGTATGTATTATTGTCGGATGTAAATAAAAGTGGTCCTCCTCAATTATATTTAATTCTTGATATTTTACAGTTTTTATCGCCGTTTAGAAAGTTGTTTCATTCTTTGGTCAAGGGTTAATGACTAATTAATTACTACTTGAAAAATGCCATCAAGTTTCAATGGATTTTTTTTCTTTTTACCAACTAGCGGATATAAACTTAAAAAAATTCCGAAAACGTCGATTAATAATGAACCAGAAATTTGTCTGTCTACTTAAGGATTCCGTTAAAACATTGAAATCTAACCGTGACATTCAAAAAATCCCAAAAAATAATCAGGGTCAGAAATCAACGATCGACTTCTCCTGCGGTCGGTCGATGTATCATGCTGACTTTCTTCATTTAATCAGAGAACTTTGCAAAAAAAAGTCATTGAAGCTGAGGATTTTTTTTAGAATGTGATGTATACATATATAAAAATTCAATGTTACAGATGTGGGTTTTGAAAGGATTTTTTCTTCCGTGATCGATGGTACTACTATTTCCATCGAAATATTCTTAATGTTATGACATTAATGTCAACCTTGAAAGATATTGCCGATTAAAATTGACTAAAATTTCTTCAAACAATTTATAATTATTTTGCATATTTTTCGGGAGGTCGAATGGCTTGTTTGCTGTTTGGAAAATCTCATTTTCTTACGTCACATTAATAAAATTTTATGTTTTTCCTTATTGTTATTGTCTAATTGGACTTTTGTTTAACAATTTTTATGTATTTAGTATGCAAGTAATCCCCAAAGATTATTTTTAAATTTTGTTAGTGAATCATCGTTCATTGTTAAAATTTAATTATAGAAATAATAATAAAACTTCTTATTAAGGATAATTATAATTGATTTTCTAATGACAATTTTTGTATGCGTCACTTGAAAATATCAATTCTGCGACATTTTATTGGAATTCAGACTTTCAATAATTTTTTAGTATTTTTATTTTCATCTAAAATATAAATGGATATATTATGATAATTTCTTATTTGACTTATTAACATTTAAAAAAAATATATTCTAACGACGATTTTTTATTGCCTACTATGTACTCACTCTGTCTGTTGTCGTTTAATACTTGTTTTGTATTATTCCTATTGTCTTGATCATTTTGATACTGTTTGGAAATGTCATTATGACCATTGACTTGATCGTACCTCCTCCCGAACAGTCCTCTCCAAATCATATGATAATCTTTCATTTTTTATTACTTTTTTTATACGTTTTTATTTTCTTTCGTTTTTATAAAAAGTAAAATGTCTCGAATTCTAAAAAATGCATTTAATATAATGTTTATTAAAAAAATTGTTGTTGATTTATATGAGTTGTTCCCATCTAAAAAATTAATAAATATCATGCACATTAACCCTTGACAAAAATTAGTTCTAAAAACTAAGAACAACCCATATATAAAAACAAAATGTTGACACAAAACGAAAAAAAAAATCCTACCGAAAGAAAAAATTAAAAACTATGGTCCACTCAATGGTAGAATATATCACAGTAACCACAATACGACAAACAATTGAACTTGGTACTACTTTCCTCTACAAACGTAAACAAATAAACCCCACGAACACCGAATTCGAATTATTAGAGATATATAGTAGGCACAAGTACCCCGTATATATGATCGTACGAACGAAATCCAAATAGCTTCAAAGTCTTTGCACAGTTGGTCAGCGCTTATATATGTTGGATCAATTTTAAGCGGATACCCTTTTTCTAGCCAATAGGAATGGCCGATTCGAAATGTAGTCTTTGTGCCAGTACCAACTGATCGTTGTCCGCTGTGATGGTCCTGCTGTTCAAGGATAACGCCGATATAGATTTTTTTTAATATTCTTTTTTCATTGGAAAAAAAATACATATCATACATTGTCATGTTTTGTATTTAACAATTTTTTATTAAATCGAACATAATTTGGTTTTGTACAATTATGATACGTAATTTATTAAAAAATATATATCTTGTTTTTTTCATAGTGTTAGTGAAAGAAATTTATATGCATTTTAATAGAGAATAGAATAGGTAAGAAATTGAAAAAAAAACTATATTTTTATTAACATTTATTTATATAAGTATTTATTAAGAAAATGAATGGATAATAACTTTTAAAAAACTTAATAATTATAAAAAATGAAGTATCTAAAACTGAACCTAAACAATTAAAACCTTTCAACTGCCCTATTGAATGAATATTGAAAATTTTCCTAAACTATGATTTTTTCCAAAAATATTAAGTTTGAATGTAACTTCGATACATGTATGCATTAGAAAAAATTATTTATAATGTTTGGAATCCTTTTTTTTTGTATAAACTTTGAATTTCTCATAGCGACTCATAGTTCGAGTAAGCATGATTAAATTTAGCTGATGTTGGAAAAATTTATTGTTGTTTACGTTTGTAGATTCTTCTTTGTTTCAAATTAACGATTCAAAAATTTTCCATCGGTCCGTTTTACCATCTACCGTTCTGATTCGTGCAGCCAAAGACCTTTTAAGAACCCATAGGTTTAATTGCGTATGTTAACCATGTTATTTATATTTGATGATTTATAAAATTTAGATTGTGACTTGCATCTTTTTTATGTATAATTTTTTGTTTCAATGACTATGTCACATTTTCTCTAAAAAAATGTCTAAATTTAAGCCTTGTTTGACAACTTTTTTTTGCGGAAATATTCCATTGCCTTCAGCTTAACATAATAAATTCTACCGGTATATATTATTAGATCAACAAATTAACAATAATATAATAAAACGAATTATTGTAACCCACTTAAACTGTTAAATAAAGTTTTTTAATATCCTAAAAAACCTAATAATTATATTCAAATTAAACTGCGATTAAGTGTTAAAGTTTTTAGGAAAGTATTTTTTTTTTGGTGATAAAATTGAAATTTCTTTAAAATGACTTAGGACAATATTATAATATTAGAAAGACGGATTATTTTTTGAAATGCACGATTGGTTATGTGAAGATTCGATTTTTTTTCTTGTAAATGCTATACAGATTACGGCAAATAAAACAAAAATTTTAATATCTTGTGCAGTGCATTTCCACTTCAGCCACTACTCATAAATGTTGATCATTATCTATGTCTCGTTCTGAAATCCCTTGCTGATGAAATGATGAATCATATGAAACTTGATGAAAAAAGAATGTGGAAATTTGTTCAGTTTGCAGAACTCATTAAGGACCATTTGTGTGCCACAAAAATTTTATGCGACAATATTTCACATATCATTTAAACATATTTTATTTAACTTATAATAATTTTAATATTTTGAATGCTAAAATATTCCATTACTTTTAAATAAATAAATAACAAATAAATAAATAATTAAAAAATAAACGAACTACGTACATTACGCGTAATTATGTCAAAACATTTAAAACTGCAGTATGCACCTACATGTGCTATAAGTATGTATGTAATTTTTAATTTTATCAATCAATGTACGATTTAAATTAATTCACGTTAAATATGAATTTAGGTGAAAATTTACTGGAAATATCATATTTTTCAAGTTTACATTAAATACTTAAAACTTGTGCGTAAATAATTAAATATCCTTATAACTAAATACAATAAAAAAAATAGATATTGAAAACATTTTCTAATAACATTTCGAATATAATTTATAATTTTTTCCCCAATTTATATTGTTGTTTTTGCATTATCATCAAACCAAGTATTTTAAGTTTTGCGTCAAAAAAATTAACTATATTTGACGTCAACTTAGGTAAAATAGTTATAAAGAAATCAACAGTTTTCAATCGATTATTAATAACATAAATTAAAAGAATCATTATTTTCATTTCAAAAGTTTTATCATTAATCATCGAGAAACGGTGTTCCAGACAAATTATCATCAATAGACTAAAATAACACGTTCCGACCAGTCTCGAAACACAATTTTTGCGGTTTTCTCACGTTTATCACACTGTTAAAATCTCACGTGCGCTCTATAATTTTTTTTTTACTAGACCTTATCATGATGACATACATCTTTCAAGCACCTTACAAATATTACCTGTATATGTATCATAATTAATTAGATTAACAAGTACCTAATGAAATAGGAAAAATACATTACAGAAATGCACTTGCACAACATTATTTGAACATTACGTATATCCCAGATAATGATAGATAGTGATCTATCGTACTTTGAACCAATAATAACATACCTTTAGAGACAGAGAAATAATTATGTATTAAAAAAAATTGATTTACGTCATTGATCGAAAGCAAAAAAAAAAACGTAACTCCTTAAAAAAAATTCAGTTGTAAAATTTATTTTTCAATTTTTATTTATATATTAGAAGGCGTATTCGAGTACTCGGACTTTTGCACCAGTCGATTTAGGAAACTTGTTCATTCAAAGTATCATTTTAGTTGTTTTTTGAACAACCTGTTGCCAAGGCTGTTGTGCAATGGTTTTAATCAAATTTCTTTGTGATGAAAACGTTAAGTCTCTCTAAAATTTTATCAGCTTTTATCAACAATTTGAGAGAAAATACAGTTTGCAACACACAACAATATGAGAGGTGTAAACTACTTATTTCGCGAAACGAGGTGTTACATATTTAATACATTATACTGCCACGCAAACTTAATTACTCTAGCTGGAAAGATTACACGGACTGCGTTTGGGATGCAGAAAGTGTTATTTTTTATTTATTTTTTTTTAGGCTCAATTCATATCTAATAAAGGTAAGCTTCTGGAAGAAGCTTCGGCAAACTAATTGGGAAGCTTCGATAGATTTGTTAATGTACAGTACTTTAGCTCAATGAACAAGCAATAATATCTCATAAAGTTAGATTTACATATGAAGCTTCCACAAATAACGCAAAAATATATCGATAGACATGCAAGGAATGTATGTATGGGGAAAAGTAGCATAGTTGGTTTGTGTTAATTTTGTTTAAATAAATATTAAATAAATTCCAGTTTAAATTTGAATATTACTCGTAAATGTCATAGTTTTCAGTTTTTCAAATTATTAAAAATCACTTACGATTAGTCATTTAGAATAGTAAATTTCTTAACTCAAGCCGATGTTTTTTTTAGAAAATAATTAATTTATTAACCAAAAATTACGTTAAAAATAATTTATTAGCCACTTATCGTTAAATTATGTATATAAAAGAACTGGTTTAGTCCACTTTATGTTATTTCATTATTTTTTTGCCAATTTTCTGAATAATTTCCAAAAGGTATCTTCCGCTTGTTTACTTGGTGTAAGAGTTTTTTCTTTGTTCCTTTTTGCGTTGTCATCGTGAAAAAGCTAAATTAATTAGCATTGATCGCGGCTAGGATCGCATACGCAAACCTTGCGTAATAATGAAAACGCCAAATTTGTAAAATAAGTACAAAGTCAAGCCAATAATTGAAAACCAGTTTCAATTAGTACTGATTTATATGCAGCAAAGTGTTATTTTTTTACTGAAAGCTATGAAGTAGGAATTGGATTTTTGTGCAAATTTTTTAAATATCCTTTTTGGAATTTACTAAATTTTGAAGAAAATTGAATACACAGTTGAAAAGACAAATTTTAGTTAAATTGTTTCATTAGTCGAGTGCGGGAGGTCCATGCTACAGTCACTTGTAAACATGCTTATAAGGAAGCTTCGTGCAATAAATATAAAATCTATTTTTAAAACGAATAAAAGCTATTGACATTCAAATCGGCCGAATTATCGAGAAAGGAACAATAGAATTAACGGGTACTCGAAACGGAGCCTTATAGTACTATTAATAGTGCCAGGAGACAACTATTAATTAAGATTTTTATGGATAAATATTAACAAAGGTTGAGTAAAAAAAAAATTAAGAGGTTCTTCTCTTTATCGACTGTTGAACTCTCTTAGCGCGCATTAATTTTTTTGCTTATATATAATCTGAATTCCCTTACTTGCTGTTATCTTTTGAAAGTGGTAGGATGTCACCACACAAATACATAATATGTTCTGTTACAAATTGAAAATTTGTACAAGTTATAAAGCTGAATTATAAATTTCTAGTCAAAGACTTTTGAAAGTGCAACTTATAATCTTTTACTTTTAAATTTTTGTATATTTCAACTGCGTTTCATTGTTTTTAAAGATTTTTTTCTTTCTTTAAAACTGCACCATGGTAAATTGGATATTTATTAGTTATTTGCTTTTTAAAAAACAACTTTTAAATTTTATATCGATATCAAATATTGTTATTTGGAAAACTGGTTTACTTCGTCTCAAACACGATACTTTCAGTTCTTCAGCGCGATAGCGTTTCTTGAACAAAATTATAGGTTTTGATTCCTGTTACAGAAAACCACAAATTATTGGAGAAACCACGAATAGCATTGACATTTAAACATTCTTATAAGTGTTTATGATACACAATGATAATAAAATGTCTTCGGATGGACTACATGAAAGGATAGATAGATCAAAAATTTTTAGAATTATTGGTTTTTGTGGGAAGATGCATTTGGTTCTTCTTTAAAACTCGAACATAACATCCACATTTCATCAAAAAGTGGACTTATGTGATATGCGAATTAAGCTGACGATATATGTATACAATTTTGGTAAAACTTTATAAACGTTGGTTTCAAATCAAGTAGACTAAGATTCCAAAAAAATTGTCTCAAAGTTCTAACATTTTTGTCCTTTCGTGCAGTTTTAAAATCAAGTAATACGAATAAATACAACTAATCGTATTTACTAATTACGGCTTTTATACCTTTATTAAATTTTTACTTTTATTTTAATTAACATAAAAAAACTAAGAATTTGCATATAATGAAAACTGTGTAGTTGGACACCATTACGTTTATTTAAAATCTATTTGTTAAAAAACAAAAAAGAAGAATGGATGAATTTTCAGATAATTTCTTGACTCACAGTTAGATTTACAAAAACGAATGAGTTGGAGCTTCCATTAATAAATAAATATACAGGGTGATTCAAAATTCAGTACAAATATTTCAAGGGAGTATTTTCGAGGTCAAAATAAGACTTTTTCTTTCTATAAGCATGTGTCCTAAAATGCATCTTTCACAAGCTGGAACCATCGTAAGTTGTGCGAAAAAAAATCGATTATGTTAAATTGTGACTACAGTTACGGACCAAATTTCGTAAAAATTTACAAGCTACCGTTGTTCTACTCTGTTTAGTCTATTTATTTTTTATGCTTCAAAAATAATATAAATTTAATTTTAGGGTGAATGGAGGGGGATCTACACTTTTCATGGCCGAAATTTTATGTTTCCACTAAAAAATTCTAAATTTAAACAATAGCACTTAGTTGACCATGAAATAAACTAAAATTTTAGTGTCTAGTATTTTTTTGATACGACAACTAATTGTTTCCAAAAAAAATTATTGATGAACGAAATGAGATTATTAAAATATTAAACTAAAAAACTTAGTTTATGGCGACTGTGTATTTTGTTTTTTAATTTTTGTTTTCTTTTTTCTGAATAAATTGTCTTAATTTTTTATAGCAAATGTTGGAAATGCCCTCCTCCTGCGATACAAACCTCCATTCCTCTCTGTATAGATTGTCGTATATGTTCCAAAATACAAGAAATGCTTCTTACAGCTTGGAAGGCATCAATAAGGGTTTTTTTTCAAACAAAGAATGCATTACACATTTTGAGGGGATTTGATCCGTAATTGTGTCACAATTTGACATAATCGATTTTTCTTGCGCAATTTACGATGGCTCCAGCTCGTAGGGGGTGTATTCCAGGACGCATGTTTATAGGAAGAAATAGTTTTATTTTGACCTCAAAAATACTCCTTTAAAGTATTTGTACTGAATTTTGAAATACAATATTATACTAGAATGTATTTACAAATAATTTGTTGCAAAATCTATGAAACCAGTTTTTTTAGTAAGCTCCTTATTCGTATATGATTCTTACACTTACACGTTCTTAGGTCTTATTCATATCAATCTTCTAAACGTTGCTTATCAGATGTAATACTTTGCTTGAGTTGAAAAAAGTAGACAAAAACTTATCTCTTTTTCATATTTATTTATTAATAGATTTTTTATTAAATTATTAACAATTTTTAAAATATGTTAATAAATTAATTGGTAAATTTACGTTAGTCACCTTCAAAAACCTTAATTTAAACATTTTATTGTTAATTAATCCTCAAATCATTTTCGCGCCTAAACGTTTTTTTTTTGAATAACTATAGAAAAACGAGTTGCTAACTATAACTGAGGAACAGATTCTTTTAACAAGGTATGGCGCAGTCCAGTTGAAAAACAACTTATACAAATTTTTTTGTGCCAACAATAATTATATTTACTTCTTTTCTAGAAGCTCGTTCAGATCAATTATAAAAAATTCCAAAACCGGTCAGATGTTTTAAACACTACTGGATAATGAAATTAGTATTGTTATTTTTGGAATAATATTTAAATTCCCATTAAAAATCATCACACAAGGATGCGATCAATTTCAAAATCCAAAATGAAAAAGAATTTACTAACGGCCTTATTACTAATTAGAAAAATTTCGTATTGTCATATATAAATTCGGTATTATCTTTTCCTATACGGTTTTTATGATTATGTTTTTTTAATCTGACAAACATTTAGATGCCATTGATGCAAAAATCTGATATGAAACAAGTGGGTGGGTCTTCTTGTTGCAAATAAACACGTATAAAGTTCACGTCCTTGATAAGCAACGACCAATTTTTTCTCCAAAGGAATATTTTTCCCGGAAGAAGCGTGTGACAATGGCATTAACGTAGCATTATCCGAAACAGTGATTAACTTTAATGATAGGAATAGGAAAAAACATGTATGTGTGTGTGTGTGTCTAGGGGACTCCTTATTTTTTAACTGGACTCTTACATTATTATTGTATTAGATTGGCCATGAAACGTTTGTTTACAACGGGAATCTTTATGATTTGCCATTTTCTAAATAAATAAATTTTTAATTGTTTCTAGTAGATTTCCTTTAAAACAAATTTCGCGACAACCATGAGAAATTGCCACAGTTATTATCGGTTTGAAAATTAACATATATACATATGTAAATATCAATGTATTATTATTTAATTTGATAAATCGTTTGTACTACTGCTAGGGCAATTAACCGTTCGGTCATTAATAATTATTATTGAGGAACGACCTTTTCTCGAATTTTCTAAACAGCATTTATGTAGTGATGGGTGCATTGACGTCACCCTGACAAAAACGATGACGACTACTAGTAAGGAAGTCGTTAATTGCTATTTATTAAATAATATTGGCGGTAGTTTTTATGTTAGTTGTATTTTTAATAATTTTTTCATCCATATAAATAGATTAAACAGATTTCGTCACAGAGACCGGAGAAATCTTATTAGAAAAACTGGGAAAACAGCTTAATTACCCTAAATGCCAAATGGTTAAATTAAATTTAACACAACACGACATGTACTCATGTAATGAGTAATTTATATACCACGAGAATTATTTAAAATCAATAACGTACGTTCAAATTATCGCACTTTAATTATAATTAAGTTAAAAATTTGAAAATTTGAGATAACAGAAATTTAAAAGGTACATGTAGGAGTACCTATAGAAATATATGTTACACATACATGTTTTCATACGTGTAAATGGTTTATTTGTTTTATAGAGGTTATTAGCTTGACATAAAAAGATACTATGTTAGACATTTGTAACTGGCAATCGTTTAAAATAAAAATGTTGAACGATAGAGAGCAGAGCCCGGAAATGTAACCATATTGCTTCCTCTTTCAAGGAAAAAATTGCGAGAAATGGCCTTCGAATTAGATAATTTGTTAATAAATAGCAGTCTTCCGTTATTTTATATACTTCATTATAAATTGGCATTTATTTTGTTAGACAGGTATTAGAGAGTACACAATTTTACAGTTTTGTATTGTAATATAATGAATTGTTGTTGTGTGTTCCAATTACCTAGTTTATTGTGATTTGTTTGAAGAAATACCATTATTTTTTTGTAGAAACCTAACTAGTGAACTAAAAAAAAAAATTTCTTGAAGAAGATACATCAATAATGAGGAATTTGCCCCGATTTAACAATTCTGGATTTTTTGTTTGGGAGCATTTGAAATAATTGGTCCTTCATAAATTACAATTTTGCTATTTAGAGGAATTAAAAAATCGATTACACTTGCATGCCTAGAATTTCTAATAGAGGTTTCTCGAAGTATTAAGTTGGAATTGGAGAACATTATTCTTTAGAAATTAATGAACAACAATTTTAAAGTGTAATGAAATAATTTATTTTAACTGATTTATAATATTACCAGAATATTTATCTAAATTGTTTTTTTATTGTTTTAAATTGAGAAAAACCTTAAACGTATGACATTTTTGTAATGGTAATTGGGTGTCACTCGACCTTCCGTCTCATAACATTATTTTTATTATTAAATTTTAAGGGTTATTGTTCGTATTGCCAAAAAAATTGATTTATGTCCTTGCTTGAATTAAAAAGTATTTGCTTATCCAATAAAACTGACCTAGATTTTACATACATATATCCATATACTATAAAATAAAGAAGAAATGTTGGGGGTGGCACATTTTAAAAGTGGCACTCTGTATACAATATGACGGATATATAGAGAAAACAACATTAGTAATACTGCACACTATACTTTTATTTAAAGTTTTCGGAACATTTGAGTTAAATAACCATATACTTTCTATCCAATAACAAATTAGAAATTATACATCCGGTGACAATGTAGCAAGTGCATAAAATTCCCAAAAACACTATTATAAGGTATCAGAAATACGAACAAAAAATCAAAAAAATATACAATTTTTGACAACCTGTATCTGCAAATAAAAATGTTTTTCATCAGGTTTTTATAGAAAGTATAGAAGCTTTTTTTTTAATTATTTGAAAAAATGTCCTGTAAAATACTTGACACCTATTAAAAACATACCCTGTATTATAGGTCCTGTGTGCCTAATAAGTATAAATAGAAACATTTTAAACTTGAAAAAAATAATTTATTATATTTTCTTATCCAAAACTGTATATTCGAAAGAATGCTTTTGTGAATTTATTTATTCTTTTCTTATTCCAATTTTTATTTGGGACAGCGTTTATAAACAATAACAAAAGATGATAAAGTTGTTAAGGAGTAGTACACCGAATTATTTATTTATCAAATGCAAAAAATGTATTTAATTAAATTTAAATGTGTTAAACAAGTTGCTAAACTATGTTAAGAATTAAAATTTAGAACATATACATTTAGAGCGTTAATATCATATCTATGTTAGTGTTTATTTAAACGTGACCGAAAGATTTACATAAATATAGCAATAGTATCAGAATGACCAAAGAACTGTTTAATGCTTTTATATTCTGCATTATCTTATTTAACCTCAGGCAATAGTTCTTAATAATGGTTGTTTTGTGTGTCAAGTCCTCCATTTTCAAAATTGATGTTATTTTAACTCAAAAAAAATATATGTATACAAACTTTTGCGCTCACAAAAAAAAACATTTTATTTGCGTTTAGTAAATTGTAAATAAACACAACGACTGAATGACGTTAAGATTATTAACAATTGCAATATTGCAAACAAAACTGAGAAAAACTAAAATTTATACAATAAATACGAGAGAGGCTTTTTTTTCGAAACTGATTGGGTGCCAATTTCGTCGCCAACTAGTCTATCTCGAAAACGATTGATTCAAATTAAAAATAAACATAAATCACAGTCAAAAAGATAATTTAATTTCCTTTTTGATGAAGTGTCACTTGACCCTCTTTTCTATTTAATATTTCAAGGTGCCAATTAAAGAAGTTCAAGTTACGAGTATAAAATTCTTTAATTGAAATGATTAATTGAACATTTTTTTTTTTATTGATAATTTTCAGTTTTTCTATCCTGTATATGTTTCCAGTTAAACATCGGAATGAATGTTTTTATTACGACAATTTCTAAAAGCATACGTGTATGTACCACGTTTTATTTTGAATGGAATCCACAATGAACGTACCTAAATTAAAAATAGAAATCGTAAAATTGTCTATTTGTATTATTCACCTGATGGCTTCATTTATATTTTATAGACAATGATAATTAATTTATAATTATACATTTTGATAATGATAATTAGGTCTAAATATTAATATAAAAATAAAAATAGTTAGGTAAATATGGGTTTTATGTTGAAAAAAAAAAATTGTGAAACTTTTTTGAAAATTTAAAGACGAAGGTTAATTTTTATTTCGAGTAATAAAAAAAATTGTTACCACATGTATTACATAAGAAAAAATTCATGTTGAAAACTTACCTCGAAAAGAATGGATCATTTCCAATGCTTTAATCGACGTGTCTGCCAATCCGCTCAAAACAGTCATGATTCTATTCAGGGTCATTTTGGTCTTCAAAAATTTTCTTTTTTCAAAAAAATGAAGCAAAAATGTCTCTGTGCTTTAACATGTAACAGTTCTGTTTTACAATTAACACAATAGTTAAGTTCACTCGAATATCTAAAGTCGTACTGTAACGAAAAGAATTCTCCCCGTATTAATGAAGAATATTATTTCTGACTGATTGCGTATAATTTAACCCGATAATTACTGTAAATAAAAATGATTTTTGTTGAACGAAGCAACGATAAGAGATTAAAAATGACATTAATCGAGGGATTAATTAGGACAGAGTGACCCTTGGGGTCTTAGAGCATGATCGTCTGTAATTTAAACTACACGTCTATATCTTTTCCTAGTTCTTGTACGTTTTGAATCTATCTATGATTGCGATCCTACGTGATTTCAGTCATCTTTCGTAAAATATGATTAAAGTAATGATTTTAGTAAATATTTTTCTAGAACGAAACTTTGGTGCTTTTCAAAACAGCCCTTGACACACTCATTTATTGACAAGCGTTTCAAAATCAAAGCTTTCTTAATTAAGTATTTAATTTTTGAAAAAAAAAATACAATTAAATATATTTTTATTTCTAAATAATGGAAATTGGGAAAATGCTCCTACCCAAAAAAAAAATTGAATAAAAATTTTGATAAAATTCAATATTGAATAAATTTTTACATTTTGCATGGATTTTAATCATTTTTATCATTAAATTGTTTGTTTAAGTTTTTGTTATTGCCTGATTTAGTAGGAAGATCTAATGAATTTGCTTTTATACAGGACGTCTCCAAAGAATAATAATAATGCTCTATCAGAAAAAAAATACGATTCAAAATAAATCGATGTAATTAAACTTGCTTTACGCTATGTTCTAACTGTGTCCGATTAATGCGGTGCGTGCGGCACGGTGCGGGCCAAAAGGTAATAATAACGAAGCAACAAGGTGTCAGAATTGAAAAAATATTATATGTCCTATACTTATCACATATTCACATGCTCTTAAATATATTGCAATTACATCGAGTTAACGTCACGCAATTTCGTATTCGGGAGTGTTCTCGGATGGGAAATTCAAATTTATAGATGATTTAGTTGTATTTTCTAGAAGTCACAACAAGCAGCCTTTAGAATACTTTTAAATTGCTAATTTTTTTTTATTTTACGATGTATGTCACTTTTCTTTACTGCTCCTGCTTTAAAAAATGTATACCGTATTGACGTCGCTAGAACCAAAAGCTGTCGATAAAAACGCAGCTAAAGCTAATGATGCAAGCAAATTATGAGAAGGGGGCCAAAATAAGTTACTTACCTATCTTACTTTTTATTCGCAAAAATAAGAAAGTAACACTATAACGCATAAAAACTATTAGTTTTTGGTCAAAATAGTTTGCAACTTCTTGCAAAAATTGCAAACAAAATATGCAAAACCTAATAAAAGCTTTCCATTCACTCTGACAGTTTGCATACATGATCAGTTTTAGATGCGTTTTTATCGGGAAACGTTGCTTCTAGCGACGTCAATAGGATATACTTTTTTGAGCAGAAAAGATAGAGAAAAATATTTTTCCAATCTAAAGTGATATAGGTACACTGTGGCGCAAAAAAGTTTTAACAATTTCGAAGTATTCTAATAGCCACTTGTGATGCCCTTTAAAAAATCGGCTAAATCGTCGATAAATTTGAATTTCCCATACCAAAAAACTCTTAAATACGAAATTTCGTGAAATTAGTTAAAAAAAATTGGAATATATTGCGGAAAATGTGAAATATTTTTCAATTTTACACCCGGTAGTTCGGTTATTGTCAATTTTTGCACCAAGGCAGGTTTAGTTAAATCGAATTATTTGAGGCCGTATTTTATCTGGTACAGCGTTGTACTGACCCTTTAGACACACCGTATGTAGGATAAAATCGAATATTTCATTCGATATTAATTTTCTCAAGACCCAATGATAGTATTTAAGAGCACGATGAGGTGTCATTATATTAAATTTTTAATCCTCATATATTTTTAACATATTTGTGTTTAATTCATATCAATATCGTGATTCGAAACCAGAATATAAATTTTTAAAGAAAACTAAATATATCGTTTGTAAAACGTATAAAATTTTATCAATAAATTGGTCAAAAGTGCCAATGAGCAGTTGTGCGGAAACTCTGCAGAAACCTTTCACCAAACCAGATCTTAATTTTCGATTCTTCAAATATATTGGTGTCAACTCGTTAATGGTTAATTACTTTTATCATTTTGAAACAAAAGAATTTTATATATGTAGAGTAATTATTAATTTCAATATAAAATACTTGGAGTCTGATAAAAATTGACACAGAATTTACAGATGTTGATCCTTTTGTGGGATCAATGACAATTATTGCGTTACGCGTCCATTATTGTTATGGTTATTAATCAATTGATCAAATCCTGCAAGAATTTTATAATAAACAAATTTATTCTTAATTGGTCATGTCTATTGAGAAACGTTTTATTTTCTTCATTTTCTATCATCATAAAAATATATATATTTCTATTATAATAGTTTTAATTAGCAATTAAATTTGTTGTAGTCCTGTAGTTTAATGCATTAATTAACACAAAAGAAATGAAATACCAAAACAGAATTGCCTTCAGATAAGAATTAAATAGCAATTGTGAAAAGTTCAAAAGTCACGTGTAAATCAAATTGAGCCGATTTTTTTTTGATTACGGACAATCGGAGTGCAAAATAAATGTTGATAATTTAATCGTTAAGACCAATCGGCCTTGTTCTATAATTATTAATTTTACCACATAATTGTCTTGTACTGATAATTTTTCGATTTGAACTTGTCTGTTATTGCGATCTAGCGTAATATCTTTATTGACATTGAAGACGCCTTTCCTCATGTGCAAACTTCGGACCTCGAAATGGATAATATTAATTAGGTATGCTATAGGACACCAGGAAATGTTCTTTAGCAATATATGAATATAATGATTTTAAGTTTTACCAAATGGTTGTTATTAAGAAATCAAAGTACAAGTGGCATATTTTCTAAAGTGAAAAATGATGTTTGAAATTGAACAAATAAACGGTCTGATTTTAATAATTGTTTGTTATACTGAATTATCAGAAAAACAAAGATTAATATTAGGTTATTTTGAAATTAAGTAGCTCATAAGTAAAAAAGTAAATATGTAAGTGTAACGATAATAGTAATAATAATTAATTGCATTCCACTACTATTATTAGAGAAATAAATGTAACTGCAATAATCAAGCTATAATATCGTTTCTAACTTGCATGGTGTTAGAATTTTCAAAAATGGAAAAATGAATTTTTTTTTATTATTTTTTTGAATTTAAAAATACCTTCCTAACTTTTCTGATTTTAACGACAAATTTTGTATTTCTAAAATTTAATAATAATATTGAATAGAAACTAATTTACACACCAAACAACACGACAAGAAAGTTTAACAACAAGAAATTTAACCCAACGATTGCAGTAGTCGTTTCCTTTCAATTTTTATAAAAAAAAGTATTATAAATCTATTTTATTTTTGATTTTTCCATAAAACAAATAACTTCATTTTTTTTGTAGTTCTGTCGTAGTCCATTGGCCTCTTACAATTATATGATGTCATTGAACTTATAAAAGACAATGATAAGCCAATGTGATCAAAATGTTTAGAAACATTTGAGAATGCAAAAGGAAGTGAAACAAATTTGAAATTAACAAAAAAAGTGCAAATAGTAATGTGTTTCAAATGATATATTTATCGATTCAAGCAAAACTTATCATATTCAATACAATTTCAATTAGAAACTTCAAAAAGACAAAAGTAATTAGCTTAAAAAATTAACTTAAAACTATGAAGGTTCACAAGTTTTTAGCAAAAATGAGCGTAATTCACTACTCCTATACAACGAAATTTGAACTATGAGGATTGTTCAACAAAAGCCTGTGTAAATGCAATTTTTCTGGAATATTGCTTCGATTTATTTAGAATATGTTAATTCTATCATTTATAATTTTGGCTATCACAAAGACACTGTTCAGTGGATTATCGACTTGTAATTTTTCTTCAGCCTCATCACAATAATAATTGATACGCTAAATACAAAGTAAAACCAAGTATAATAATAATAACAATATAATATGTATATATGTATGTATGTATGTATGTATGTATGTATGTATGTATGTATGTATGTATATATATAAATATAATTTTCCTAAGTGATGGTATATTTCCCAAAATATTGAATGGTGCAAAATCTTCATCATATTCAAATTCTCGCTTTGAACCTGTGCTAAAGCAAACATCCGTTATACCTACATGATGCAATTTATATCCTTCATTTTGACATAGACAGTTTTTTTTTTTTAGATATATTAAGTTTTGTATAATTTAATATCCTGAAACCTCTTTTCTTCTTTCCTTATTCCATCAGTCACATGTCAAATATATTTGTCAAATTTCCTTTCTATCTGTTACTTTCGATTTTTCCCTTTTCAGTCATTAAAAACCACAAGTTCGGTCTAAATTTTTTTAGAAACTTGTTATACAGGATGTACCTGAAATGTATAATATTTCTTTTAACGGATTACAAAACTCACCAAAACAAGTTGTTTGACAAAAAAATTATCAATATAATGATTTTAAGATAACAGAGATATAGGAATTTTTAGATTTGGCCCTGTTAATTTACAAATCAGTGAAAATTGATCAGTGCTAACATTCGTCTTTAGATTTCTGTTTATGAAACTATATTTTCTTAAAATGGCACATGTTTATAAGAACCATTAAATATTTTATGGAAAACGCCATAAAAATATTGTTGCAACGTATTGTGTGTTCATTCCAAATGTTTTCCGTTACGTATTTTTTCCTACATCAAGCGCATTTGCGTGTCTGGTTCAAAGGGCTTAAAATTATGGAGAATCAAAAGAAAATAGAGGAAAATATTCTGGAAGAGGTAGACCGCCTCAAAAGTTTGAAGCCGAAGAGAGAATTATTGATGCCATTGAAAATGGTCCACAATCAGTACACGTGAGAATCTCAAAATAAGTGGGTATTAGTCACATGACAGTTTGGCGCACGTTACAACAACAGCAATAATTGTATACAATTATTGTATCCTTATTATGTTCAATTCTATATCCAAGTTCCAATGCCTCGTGGTCTTTCCTTGCCTTTGGCCTTTACAAAAACATCAAAATGATGAAAATTTTACAACACATGTTTTAATAAATATTGAAGCAACATTTACTGGAAATGGAATAAATAATCTGCGTACTACTCATGTCTGAACAATTGAAAATAGGTATGCTTTTCGGTGCAGTAACATTCTACAAAGATTTTTTGTTAAGAAGAGAGCTAATGGTATGCTTATTTCTAGCAAATAGCATGATAGGTGCAAATTATCGAAATTTCTTACAAAATAATTTACCAGTGTTACTATTTAGAAGATGTGCCTTTAAACATATAACAAGAAATATAATTTTTACATGATGGTGCCCCACTACATTTTAACTATTCAGTTCGAGATCATTTAAATCGTGAGTTTCTTAACAGATGGACAGGATGGCATGGACCGATTTTATAGCCTTCACGGTCACCTGGAATTACCCCATTTAACTTTTCCTGTGGGGTTACACGAAAAGCTTCGTTTATCCGAATGAAATAAATATTGTGGAACAATTACGTAATGCAATACAAAACGCATGTCAAATTATTTGAGGTCAGGAACAGTACATTTTAAGGGCTTATATTCAGTCTTGTATGCGACGGGCAAGACTGTATGCACATAAAGTAAATAGGGACAATTTCGAATAATTTTTATAATTTGTAAACTAACAGGACAAACCCTAAACATTTCTATATCTTCATTATTTTAATAAAACTTATATGTCAACATTTTTTTGTCAAACAACTTATTTTGGTGAGATTTGTATTCCGTTAAAAGAAATACCTCACTTTCAGATACACTCTGTATACATACATGACAGCGTATTATTATTGCTAGTCACAAATAAATTAATCGTTACTACAAAAAAAATATATTTTCCGAATATAAGTTAAATTTAAAAACAATCGGGTATTGTCTTAAATAAATAATAATTTGGCAACCTTTCGTCATGACAATTTTTTTAAAATGAAATAGATTTCTTAACTCATATATTGACAATAACAATTATTTAGACTCCACAGTCATTATCCACAAGGTGAACTTTTCTTCTTCTATGTCATTATTCCCACCTAAATTATTTATAACTTTCAAAGTCAATCCATTAAGATTATCAAAACGAATTACAACAGCGGTGCCTTTTTTTTGTTCTTTTTTCAATGCATTTCCTGGATTCAAAATATAATGTTTAACTTTTGTTTGGAAAGTGATATTTTTTAACCTTCTATATCTCTTTCGTGTGGATCAAACATGTAGTAGTAACCACTTTTAAAGAACAAGCTGATCCATTTACGGTCATATTGTAGAATACAAGTGGTTTCCTGTTGGAAGAATGCCTCAAAAACCATATTCAATTTGCTCACGCTAAAGATTTCTGTTACAACTGGCTTGTAAATGGTTACATGTACCTTAAAATAAAATAAGGAAATTTCTCAATAAAAAATTCAAAAGTATATCTGTATAACCTCTAAGCTTTCCATAAAGAATTTCCTTAAAATATTTTCCATTCCCAGTTGAGGATCTTTAGGTCCATAAGCGATATACGAGTCGATATACAATTGATTTCCCGTATCCAAAATGAGGTCAATATGTCGATAATTCCAGTCTTCAATTGATAAAACGGAATGCATGACAATTGAGGCGATGCAATTTGGAATGTCCTGCTTGTTTCTTGTTGCCAAATCGTAATATTCGGAATTTTGGCTCTTGTATCCACGTAAAATCGCTTCGGTACCTTTCAAGTGGTAACCATTTCTGCCAATCATTTCCAATTTTTTCATTTGTTTTCGCTTCCTGTCCTCTTCCGCCTGAAAAAAATCCTTATGCATTAATATCTCCATTAAATTTTGAGTATATATTACCAATTTCCTTAATTGTTTCTTTTCTTCGTTTGCCGTTTGTTTAGAACACCTAGGTAATACATTGATACTGCTCTTAGTAGGAGATTTTTCCACAGGTAGTCTGATTATTTTTTTTGCACTGGCCACTACGATTTCAACGGGCACGATAATGAATTCTCCAACTCGCAAATTCGGATCCAAAATACAACCAATTATGTGATCAGTTGCCATTTTTGCATTTGCGAAAGCCAAGGCACAAGCTGTTCCAGAAAATATTGGCATTCCAGTAGAGCTTCTTGGATTTGGATCAAACATATAAATTAATGGAGGACCATCGTCTTGTTTTTGTTCCCATATAGCTACAGTTAGAGATTCTGTTATTAAGATTCCATGAGTATTTTCTTCAAAAAACATTTCCATTCCTAGATAAAGAATAATCAAAATAAAACGTTTTAAAGACAATATGGATCATGTGTACAATAATATCGTAATAAGTCTGCTATTGTCAAACTATGATTTACTGTTTACAACTTCAATATGTGTGTGAATTTTCTAAATTATTTGTGTTTTAAAGTAGATCTTTTAATATATTAATTTATTAGTTGGTTTGCATTTTACATATCAATGAATCATTTCTGTAATAAATAGTGTGCTGTAATTAAACTTGTCATAACAATTTGTGAACAACCACTGTTTGATATATTTTATTACAATTATGAATCTACATTCATATGAAGCGAATATTGGAAAATTTTAGAAATATCATCGAAGATGTTAAACTTCTTTAAATAAAGTTTGCACCATATGCAATCTGCCGTTAGCAGCCCTCGTAATATACTATAATATAGTCGTCAATTTTATAGAAGTTCTGAAAATAGAGATACGAGAGTGTTATGAAATGTCCAACTTTCAGGAAAAAACATAAAATTCCTTATATAAAATGAAACATAATGTTTTATACCATGGCTAAATGCTTAAATTGATAAATCTATACCTTGTCGGAGATTCTGCATTTCAGCATCTTTAACATCGATATATCCTCGTTGATCCATATGTCTAATCTCGCAATTGGCTTTAACAATTCCCAGTTTGAAATCACGTTTTACTCTGTAAATGTCTAATTTGTCTTCCCAGGGATTGAAATCGAAACCTAGTTCATTAACGCTATTCTCGTATAATTCCGCGCCTAGTTAAATTTTTGAAAATGAAAAAGAATCGTATTTAAAAAATGATTAGTAGACACCTAAAGTGACAATTTCATCAATAACGGGTCTCGACCAGTTTTCTGGCTTATGAATTAGGGACATAGTCAGGGCGACGATCGCTATGGGGGCGCTCAGAGTGTTAAAACCTTTGCCAAATCTGGGATCTTCTTGATTAATGGTCCCTCTATAATACAAAAGGTATTGCAATGAAAACCAATTTTCAAATATGTAGATGTAAATAATCTGATCATCTGGTTCTTTTTTAACTTTTTTTTTACCTTATAATACTTTTTCCAGGTAAAATTAATTTTAATCCAGCTGACTTGGAAACCGCTTTGGGTGCTGGTATCACTTGTTTGGGCGCACGTTCTCGTGGACAAAGGTTCCTGCTTAAACCAACCCAATGAATGACAAAGTCGTTCTTTCCTAATATCGGTAAGTTTTGCAGAAAAACCTCCACTAGTTTTTCAATTTGCAAATATCGTGTAAGACAACCCGTTCCGATGGTCGATTGTACTCCGTTTGGACCTCGTTTCATGCCGTCAAACATGTAATACATTTTATGACCCTTCCATACAGCCACTGAAATGCCCTTCGCCTCCATAACTCCATATTTAGCTTCTTCAAACAGTCTTTTGAGACCACGTTCCACATCGAGAATCTCTTCAAAATTTTGCGCCTTAATATCTCCTGTTACAAAATTCGGATTTATGGACACATCCACCAGAAACTGAGCTACGCAAATTTTTTTTGGCATATCTCTGATTGTAAAATCTTCGTGCTGCACAACCCAATCGATTTCATCCTCTTTTAGATTCGTGTTTGGATCAGAAAGTAATTGCTTTTTCTTAAGGCGTTTTATAAAAGTGAATAACTTATCTCCATAAACGATAATGGTATCTGGAACACATCTTAACATACAAGTCATTTCAAAGATGTGTGCAATGGCCAGGGCCATTATACTGCAAGTGAGTCCTTGTCTGCCTCGATTCGATTCGGGGAAAAGCTGGTGACTTATGTCCAGAGAGCCTATGAATAAATACACGATTACTTTGGTTTATTAGGAAACATTGTAATTTTTTTTGCCTCTAAGTATCCATTTTCCATATTCTAATTCAACGAAATCGTACCAATCGCCAGCATAAGCGTTAGGACGTTCATTTTCTTTGTTGTATTTTGATTTAACCTAGAAAGTTAAGGAAAAGCAAATACTGTATATTTTGATTTATGTGTTAAAAAAAATTGCCACAACTTCCCTCCTTTATGACAAAATTTATTAATATCCCAATTAAATTAAAAATACTACACTGCTTAATAATTGAAATCTAAATACACATCGGAAAACTCTAGGGATATTTTTATATTTTATATTTTCCTATGCATTTATTTTTTTCTCGAGTTAATTTGAAAAAAAATATACAAACTGTGTCCTAAAAAATGTTGCAAGTCATAACTTCGCTATGAAAAGTCCGATATTAAAAAATAAAATACTGAATGAAATGGGCTTAAATACACTATAAACAGAGCCTACTAGAGAATAATTAATTTTTTTTTGACAAGCGATAGCCAACTTTTTTTTTTTCAAATGACACACTCTGTATATTTTTGAATTTTTGTATTCTACACCTTAAGTTGATTAAATACCTATCAGGTTTCCCTATACCTAAACCTAACCGTTTTCGAGCAGCAGCAGATAGCAGAAGTTTTGATTGAGATATAGTAGATATAGACACACCGCTCGAAAAAAATTGAAACGATTCTCGGAAAAACCACATTAATCCAAAAAAATAGGATTTTTATGATAAACGATAAAAATTACCTACAAAAACTGAAAAATACAAAAAAAACGTTCGGACACGTCGATTTTTATTTTTTCTTGCGATTTACTTGATGATAAATTTATGTATACAGGGTAAACAAAAGTCAAGTTACAAATAAATTTTCCATTTTTTACTTGACTTTTGTTTCAATTCAATTCATTTCATTGTCAGTCATGTAAAATAAAGCAGAACAAAATTTTAAAATAAAGTATGGCTTCCATATTTATTTATTATAGCCCTAATTCTATCAACCATAATCGAAATAATATTGTCGATGTCCGGCTGAGGTAAACGTGTCCGTTTGGTTTTTAGTAATTCTCGGAATCGAAATATTTTTTTTATAGTCTAATGAAAAATTAATTTTGTTGTATAATAAGCATATTCGAACATTAAAGTTTTTATATTCTTTTTTAAATTAGCCCGAGAAAAAAATTAATGCATAGGAAAATATGAAATATTTATAAAAATATCCATAGACTTTGCCGATGTGCGTAGCTCCAGTTAGTTTTTGCAATTGATTTAATTGTCTATAAGATATGTCATTTCGTTACAAACGAGTTCTATGAAAGTCATTTTTGATGAGTTGGGTAACCACTTCTTTCGTGGACTCCGTGATTACAGACATCAAAAAATTAGGAAAAAACTAATAATTTTAGTAATTTTTCAAATTGTTCCCTAAATATAGACATTAACTTTTTACTGTGCTTGAAAAATTAGACAAAATTTTCTATTACTGATCGTCTATGACATTAATTATGGCAATTTTTATTAATAGGCACGGTAAAATATTTCTAATGAGTTATAAAAATCATTTTAGGAACTTTTCCATTCAGTTTCATTAAGAAATAAAATTCCGTAATTACAATAGGAAAATTCCATAGATTTTTTTTTAATCAAGTAATTTTTTATCGAAAACATGGTATTAAAAAAGTCATATACAGGGTGTTTCAGCTCGATGGGACATTAGANTGGTATAGTACAAAGGTTATTGTACTTTACTATGCACGTTATTATGTACGTGATTATATTTATTACATAAGTGATAATGATCTTTGACAACTAGAAGAAGAGGAATCTAGATACAATTTTTATTTTCTGAAAGAAGACATAATCCAGGGGAAATATTACATTTCTTATATTGACTTAAAAAAGTACCTTCTCCTCTTGTTCAAGAAGTGTTCAATCATGTTCAAAATGACGATGGGTCTTTACCTCATAGAAATTTAAAAATATAGTTTAAACCTTGCAAATTTTTTGAATTATCCTGATGATAAAAACCTACCTTTAAATTATTTTTTACATTTACAGACTTCAAAGTGAAATCAGTTCTTAATCGATCTTTGACAGGAATATTTTCATACAAGAAATCCACCACATCTTCCATATTTGTGAACCAAATGGCGCAAGCTCGTCCTAAATTTTCTTGTTCCAACCAATAGGATGGTGACATTTTTGGCTTAACAAACTCGTCCTCAATATTTATTTCGTCTTCCTCGTCATCAAGTTCCTCCTCTTGAACTGTTTCATTTTCCTCCTCTTCTATAGCTTCTTCTTCAAACTCTTCGTCTACTAGCGAAGGTGGCATGATTTCGTCATCTTCTTCACTGCCCTCCTCTCCATTCTCAGTTATGACAGCAGTTGGTTCATCCTCCAAGTCCTCTTCTACTAGTTTTTCTTCTGGTTCGGGATCCCAATCATCCTTTCCAATTACTTGACCATTTTTATCCCTGGGCATAGGATCAAAGACGAAGTAGGCTTTATCGTCTCGCCATAAAGCAACAGTATAATGTTTAGTTTCTAAAAGTCCGTCATTGTTGGTCTCGTTCTCGAAAAATGATTTGAGAGAGTCTTTAAGGAATTCCTTTATGTTTCCTATTAAGTTAAGTTGAGCTTAAAAAATGTTTCTAACATAGCAAACCATCACCTTCAGCCATAGTTGAAAATTCCAATTCAATATTGTTTGGACCAATATTTAATTGAGATTTAACATTTTCAGAGGTAATTTTGATTTCTACTTCTGAAGGTTCTTCCTCCTCGTCTTCCTCAATTATTATGTCGTCTATTTTTTTATCTTCTTCTGGTGTTTTACTAGCAGGAGCTCGAAGAACTGGAGGGGCATCACCTCCTCCTTGAGGATTGACTTGTGGCTCGTCGGAATTTACTTCAACTACTTTGGATTCTAAATTCTTTTGAACTTCCCCCATAGATTCCATAAAAAGAACATCACCTAACATTTATATAATTTTCAACTAAAGAGAATAAAAAAAACATTGTATAACCTTTATCTAAAATAATATCCATATCGTTCTTTGTCCATTCGTTGGAAGGTTTCAGTTTATTTATAGAGATAGCCATCATGCACATGGGTACTGTCTGTCTACCTCTTCTGATTTGGTATTTAGGACTCATTTCGCTCAGCCAACCTCTCAATATAGCAGAATTGTCATTGATTTTTGTGTAATTATTTAAAGCTGGTTTTTTCATTCCTTCTTCACCGATCTCATAAAGAGTTACCTTGACTTTGTTGATATTGAAAAAGTTCTCAACGTTCGGATCTAAATTAGCTTCAATAGTCTTTACCATATCTTCAATACAAAGAAACCTTAAAGTACACGAAGTGCCGTAGTCTGGAAAATGATAATGAATACTAGCTTTAAATTCTGTGTTGTTTCCAACTATAAAATTCTATGAACCTGTGGCAATGCCTTTCTGATCTCTATTATAGGGATCCAGACAGTAAAAGGCACTATTCTTCTGCCAGATTGCCAGTGAAATATCTCTGGTTACCAAGACTCCAGTGTCATTATCGATAAAAAAATCATTCAAACTCTGTTTTAAATCGTCTCCAGCATTTATCAGACCGTTGAATAAACATTCGCCCACTTCAAAATCTGCTTCTTTGTCTCTAATTCTATGACTTCTATTTAATTCTGAGAGCATCAAATGTGAGTTAAAGTAAGTGCCTTTATTTTTCAAATATTCCACGGAATCTTGATAAAAGGTATTTCCAATAATTAAAATCTAGTGCAGTTTTTCAAAATATCGTTTTTAATCGTAAAATTAAATAGGAAGTTGAAGAATACCTCGTCTACGGTGTCATTTGACCATTCTTCTTCTTGAAATAAACTAGACATGGCTAAGGCGATTAAAGCATTGGAAGTTCCTTGAGTGTTCCTAGTTTCGTCAGGAAATCTTCTACTAGCTTGACTGAAAGATCCTCTTAGAATCCAGACATTTATATCAATTCCTATTTTAATATATATTTTTTTTTAATATAACGATTAAGAATTTAAGATCTAAGAATGTTTATGTAAACTTATTGAAAACATGGTTTATGAAGCCCTCTCTACATAACAAATATTTCTGTATAACCTGTTGAGTGACTTGACTTTATTCGATGAAATTTAATGTACCAGTACTTTGAACTATAAGGAATTTACCTTTGAAGTTAAACCAATCCTCTGAAACCGGTAGGTAGTCCTTTATAACCACCCTACTTAAATAAAACCTTTCGCCTCTTCGAGTCTTTTCAGTATTCGCTATGTAAAGATTGACCAAATTCTTAAGATCTTGATGCCAAGTCACGCATGCAACCCCTTGTGTTGATTGATCAAAGTCCGTCTTTTTAATTATTGCTGAAATGTGTAATCTTTAGAAAACAAAAATCCGATATTCTTGTTTACCTTTTCCTTCTTGATCTCGTTCGTTTGGATCAAACATATAATAACGGTCGTCTTCAACCCAAATGGCCAATGTTTGTGGTCCTAGTATAATGCAACAATCATAGTCTGCCAGAAATTCTTCCAAAGCCGATTTAAGATCCAGAATATCGAACTCTTGATTTTCTAATTGACCGATTAGAGCGTATTCATCGATCTCTGAAGTGAAAGTGTTGCCTTCATATTGAACCTTTTCAGGAAAGTCTGATAATCTTAAGGAATGTGTTCTTGGGATGTTCAACATGGCATCTCTAGAATATTTATATTTAACTAAATTCATTCAATTCAATTTGAACCTGACCTAAATAATAAGTCACCGTACTTCAGTACCATGTCAATTGTTTTTGGTACCCAATGCTTAGCTTTACATAGTCGTAACATCATTAGAGCGCTTAAAGCATTGCCCAAGCTTTGGCGACCCTTATATTTGGAAAAGTTGGGATCTGTTTGACAACTTGTGGCTCTTAAAATACCAATTTGATCTTGCACTAGTTCTAGATCCGTGTTGTTATAAATTAAATTACATTTACATGTAAAAAAAAATTTAAACCTGTATAGTAAGTTAGACGGGCGTGTTCTCCCTTTAAATATGTTGGAATAGGAACTGGAAATCTACAAACGTCGTACTTAGCCAGAGTGGTACCTTCTGGGAAGGAAGAGGGCCGTCTACTTTGGGGTAGGCTTTCGCTCACGTCAGGGGACATTTCTTCAATTTCCAATTGCAAAGGTTCTCCTGGGATTTTGTCCTCTTGAACGTACTCTTCTAAAAGTTTCTGTTTGGTATCAGGAAGAGGTGGTGCTACTCAAGTAACAGCAATGATTAAAACGCTTTGCTTAGATATAATCTTACGTTCTTCAATGATTCTAGTGAAAACGATATCTTGTGGTTTCAAATCGTCGAATGTTTCAGGTGGTATAGTATTAACTGTAGTTATTCTGGCAATACCACAAGGGATAATATGAAACTTTGAATATGGTTCTTTGGCCAATGGAAAGTTCATAAATAGATAATCCACTAATGAGTGAAGAGCTTTAAAACAGCCCAGAAAAGATACGCCAGATCCTAAAAATTAGAAGTTGGGCAACACAAACTTTATAACATCTTTATGCAAGAATCTTCAAAAAATTTACCTGGAACTCCTTTCCAAGGATTCCCCCGATAATCGTGTTCCTCAGGATCAAAGAAATAGTACTTACCATCTGTAACCCATATGGCAACGTACTTCTCTTTAATATAAAATATGCCCGATCGATGTGCATCGAAAAATGTTTCCAAATTTTGTTTAATAATCTCTTTTGCTTTCTGATCAGAAGCAGAAGTCAATTCGACGGTCATTTTTTCATTCGGACTCACAAATAGCCTGATCTTTTGGTTACCCAAGAAGAACCACGTATGCATTTTCTCAGGAGTTACCTCAATAAGACATCTGTCGCCCTGTTGAGTGCTTCTGATATAAAGATCGTTGCCTTTAAGTAGAATTTCATCCAAAAGATCGCCATCCCAAAATGCCATTTCGTACAGTTGGGAGTAGATGCAGGCAATTGCCGAATTACAAGCCCCTTGTAAACCATTGGATTTGAAGCTAAATCTTTTACAGAATTGACTGAAATGTCCAGTAATAATGGCAGCTTCACCATAGATTTCATATTTATGCCAGACTTTTTTCAATGTGGAAGTAACGAGTTTTTGGGTAAGTCCTTCAGGTTTTATGTATTTTGGTTCAGGTTTTGGAGACTTCTTCCTTTTATCCGGCGGTATCCATTTTTTGGTTGGGACCGGTGGATAATTTATTACCGGCTTTGGTTTGGGCTTTGCTCTGTATTTTTTAATTTTTCTGAAAAGTACCATGTTATAAAAGAAAACGTTCTATTTAGTTATAGAGCTTCTTTTACCCCATAGTTTAAAAGTTTACTGAAAATTTTAATGTTTAATTTTGAAAATTCACAATAATGAAAATGGTGTTTTTGTTAATTTTGACGTTGCAAATGTCTGTGAATTGAAAATTTACGATTTTCATGTTTTAAAAGCAATTTCTTGATAAAATGCAAAATCCAAGGTGAGTTCTTTTAACCAGAACTTGATATTTTTGTGATCCAATTGTAATAAACACATAAATAAACTTTAATACTTTAAATTCTATTTTGGCAGTGAAAACGATCCAGAAAGAGATGAATATGATCAACCTCAATTCAAACCAACTACGAAATACCCAGATCCGGTGAAAATTCAAAAGAGAAAAGATCGAACGCTTCATAGAAACCTACCTTTGGAAGTTATTCCCGAAACTAATAGTATTATTAGCGCCAAAATAACACCTTCTATGGGGTGAGTTTCAAAGATAATTTTCTATAAAATCGTTTTTATTAATGAATTTTTCTACCGTAGAACAAGAATTGGTCTTCATTATGTTCCCGAATCTCTATATGTTGAAGGTCAGTCCAGGCCGAAATACGTGGTTTCCAAAACTAAGAAACAAAAACAATTGTTTGAAAAGAATCGAGCATACACTTCGAAGAAATTTTGTAAATATAGGACTATTAAAATTCCAAATCCAATTCTTATGAATAAAATGAGCAAAGATGTACGAGCATTTCATTATTTATATTTTTTTCTGACATTTAGATATGTTTAGTTTCAAATGCCTTCTCCTGAGACCTCAAGTGCCAAAGTAAAACCGCGAAAAGTGTCCCCGACCGCTAGTTGGCTACACCCGGATCCTCAAACCTCCGAAGAATTGGCTTTGAAAAAACCCAAAAGTGGAATTATTATAAACGAAACTGAAGAGAAAGTATCGATTCAGGATTACGATAGTTTTGATCTCGTTTATAAACGTAAACCACGTCCTGATAAGTAATTTGGACATATTTTCATGCGAATTTATTTTATTTTATTTTTGTTTTGGATGTTTAGAAAAATTAAAAAGACGAAGTTAGAAAGTATAAAAGAAGAAGGTGAAAAGAGTAACAAAAGGAAAAGGACAAAGAAAAAGGAATTGAAAAGAACAAGCAATACCGAGAAGGGTTGGTGCATTTGGTAATATTTGCGATCTTTAAAAAACTCTTTTTTTTCTATTACAGAACCGTTGCCCGAAGAAGAATTCTTAGCTGCTCTTGAAAAAGAAATGGCAGAAGCATTGCATTTTGGTGAGTATGGCGAGGGAGATTTGAATGCCCAAGATTATTTGACAAAACAATTTAGACGAAAAGTGTCTTTGGTAATACTATTATTTGTCTATTGCTGGTAGTTAAAGTTAAATTCTATCACTTTTGCGTTCCTTACAGATGTCTCAGTCAACATCGTATCAATCCAAAGATTACGAATTAGAGAGAGAGGCGTCTTCAACTCATCTTACTTTAAATAAAATCGCACAAAAATTCAGGAGGGAATCTGAAATTAAACGTTACGAACCAAAACGAAGACGTTTCAGAAGGGGGACGTTAGAAAGTCACTCATTTACAAACATTTATCAGCCGATATTAAAGAATTTTTATTTCGGTTCACAACAAGGAACAATGCATCAAGGTATTATCAATGAATAATAAAAATTATACCAAAATTATAAATTTACAATTTTTTTATTTTTAGGCAATGAACATTTACCGAAAGAGGCACGGAACATGCAGGGAATTTGTATTCCTGTAGCTGCCTACTGTTTTTCTTTCTTAAAGCATCCAAATAAATGGACCAGCGAATATATAGACGAAATTTTAGATGTCGGAAGTCAGCTTTATTTGAACACTTTAGATAGATTGCACGTTCATTATTATGGGAGAGAATTAAAACCAGAAGATTTGGATAAATACTGTTATATTAGTAAGTGCCATGTAAATATTAGATTAATGTGGGAATAGCAATTACGATAGAACTTCAACACTTTGAATGGGTCTTGAGCAAGTGAAAGACCATGAACAAATAAGAGCAAACATTATTATAACAAGAATTATTTGCCATTTAAACTTATCTAAGCAAGATTTTCTGTTACCGAACGATTTTGAGCGAATTTTTGCTCTTGTTCGCCCGGTTGGTATGAACAAAATTTTTCACTACTCACAACTTTGATAAATTATAGGAAACAAAAAAATTCGTTTCACAATAGAAGATCCAGAAGTGTCAGGTTTAATCAAATCTACAGATCGGACCGTGTTCAATCTGACAAAAGCTTTAAATATCTTTTTTGCTCGTCAAAAGGCTGGCATTTTACAAACTCAAGACACGAATTTGATGCTGTGGAAAGACAAATATTTTTACTTGTTTGATGGGAAACCGCGCACAAAAGATTTATATTACTCGCCGTATGGTACTGCTGTAATGGCGAATTTCTATGACATTCCAGCCATCGTTACAGTTTTATTGCAACGGTCCGGTATGCAAAATTGGCCTTTCGTCATTTATCCAATTAAAACTTTTAAGGTTTATTGATATGTGTTTAAATGATATATGATGTAAATATTATGAAGTTTATTTAGGTTCTGGATAAAGATGAAGAAGATGATGATGAGAAATTACCAGGTCTGGATACAAGAAGCAACTACAATATTTTGAATGAGAACAAGGCCATTTTATTGGGTTCGTACGATTTGGGCGATAAATGTTTTGGATTTACCAGAAACAAACAAAGTTTACCGATGGCTGTGGTTTGTTTGGTAATTTTGTTGTTGAATTTAAAAAAAGTGCAATTTGTTGAGTTTTATCAATGCATAGGTTTACTCTCGGATAACACCGTCTAGTGCGTGGCACAAAAATACCGTTGATAAAGTCATGATAATTGGAAATCAACTTTACATAGAATGTATGAAATGCGATGCCATAACAGAACTAAAGTTGAGCAATATTCCAGCTTTCTTTACAGTTGGTCCTTATATTGGTAAAAATAATTTTCTCTTGAAAAATAAAATTTAACAAAATTGATTTGCAGTTGAAATATACATTTATGCCAATCGCATTGTCGACATGATGTACGAAAAATGTAATTGCCAGTTGAAATGTTCTCTGGACGAGTTTTTTGGAACGAACACGAATGCCTTACTGCAAATTGGAAATTCATTTTTAGCAATTTGGAAACAGAGGAATATGTATTTTTGTTTCGATCCATATCCTAGAGGAAATGAAGGTGGCGTGATCATATCAGTGTTTTTTGTATTTGTTTAAGATTAAAACATTTCAGGCTACAAGTCCAGGGATGGATATGCTTGCGTGTCCATGCACGTTAATTTGGATTCTCTAGTTGATGTAGTCACTTATAATTTTGATGACAGAGACGTAGTTTTTAATTTACATGCAATGAAAATTTGTAAAATTCATCGGGACCCTGTAAGTTTCATTACAAATTTCCTTAGTTAATCTGAAATAGATATTTGTTCAAAATATAAGGAAAAAAGGGTTAAAAACTAAAGTAAATTCATTAAAATTTTCAATGAAACTCAGAGATTAAACAAGAAAAAATAATTTTTATCATGCACAATAAATGTAAATCGTATTTAATCTGTCAGGTCCAGTCGCAACGCTTCCCCAAACATATACCTCTGGACGAATATCCTCCAGACGAATTTAAAAATTACACAATGAAGAAAAGTAAGAAACCTGCCACCGAAAAACCGGTAACAGTTGATTACTCCGCATTAGCCGCACGTTACTTGCTCATGGGCGAAACTCCAGATCCTTCTATATTCGAAATAGGTACTAATATGGAAACCATTTATGAAATAAAACACAATCAAATCAATTTTAAGGTTCGAACGTGGCCAGTTTGACTTTAGATCAAATTCCACCACTTTTACATGGAGATCGTCCACCACCCAAAGTTGATTTACCCAAGAAACCCATTGAAACAGATGTTGTGGCCGACCTGGACTCGCCGAGTTTATCAGACACACATATTATACCCCCCAGGCCTGTTCAGCCGAAAAACGTGGAAGACATTACTTTCATGGATTTAGATAGTTTTGAATTGACTCAAGAAGAAATTGAGTTGCAGGACGTTTTTCATGAAGGATTCGATGGAAGCGATGGTGCTGAACATGAAGAGGAAATCGAAATAAGGGATTTGGAGGAAGAAGTTATTAGGGAAATAGAGAATGAAGCAGAAGCGGGAGAAGATGATTATTACTATACTGCGAATCAGTATGCACAAGTTAGGACCGAATCGTTACTTCCTGAGGTTATATCTGAAGAAGTATGTATTATAGTGTATTGGAAACAAGTATATCGAGTGCTTTGTTTTTCATATGAAACTTTTGGCTTTCAACTGAAAATTTCAAAAACATTTAATCCTATTATTATCGTTATAATCACTTTAGGCCTTTTTTTTGAAATCCAAAATGAAACTCTTTAAAAATAGTAATCTTTGTATAGATAAACACGGATTTGACATATTTCCAAATCAAAAAAGACATTTTATATCCAACTTACGTGCGAGGGAAACAACAAATGAAAATGCGATTCAATAAATCTAAAAAGCTCTTTGAATGGGATGACTTTTACGTACCTATTGATCCGGGTGTCACTCAATCGGAAGAGTTGAGGAAAGACACTAACTTTATCGATTTACCGGACGATACGCAAGTGAGCATTTGAAATAAGTTGTGAATCTTTTCGGTATCGATCATTGCCGTTTATGTAGATCATTAGAGGGACAAAAAATATATCAGAATTTGGTGAAGAGGTGGAATTTATGGCCCCATTTGTATGCATCATGGCCGGTGTTGTAGCAAAGAAATACTCTATATTGTCTTGGACTCCTGAACTTGTTGATTATGTCTTAAAATGTGGTTTAGAACTATATAAGGCCTCTAAATTTAGATATGACCAGGTCAGATTACTCCTTTTTACTATTATCTACTTACCTTATATCCATATATGTTTTGTTATAGGTATCAAAATTGGAAATACCGCAAATTTCATTAGGAAAAACAAAATTCACTTGTTTGGTAGAGTATATTTTTGATTCCTACACCAGAGGGAACATCTTAGAACTGGCCATCGATAAAATCCTTTTCGTCAGATCGGATATAGGTGTATTGGTAACTCCCGCTTATGCCTGTACTTTAATTTACAAAAATTACCTTTACTACATGTATGATGGGTTTGGGAGCAACGAAGTTGGTCTTAGTGAGGGACCGTCGAATCAAGGAACTGCCTGTTTTGCAAGATTTAAAGTAAAAAGTACTTTGTTATGAAGGAAACTTGATTTTAACGATTTTTTAGGATGTACATTCTTTGGTAACACGAATAATGTATAATAAAAAAAACGGGAAACTGGAGAGGAAATAGTTTATACTAGATTTGTATTAAGTTCCTTGAGGACCAAGAGGTTGCATCCTTCAGGTTTCCTTGCTTTAAAGTTATATTTACAAAATAAATAAATTTTTAAATGTAGAAGAACGGTTCGCGAAAGACGGCAAAAAGAAGGAAGAAGACAAAAAAGCTGAAGATGAAGAAGAAGCTATGGCTCAACAGGGTGAAGATGGCGCAGGAATGGATAATAAACAACAATCAACATTTGACGGTGGAGAGGAGGACCTTAAGAAGCCAGAAAATAAAGTGGGGTAATTATAGTGTATCTACACTATCTTGAATATTTTTTGTTAATTTGCACTAGTTTTGTGATAAAGCGTAAAAATCTGTTAGGTACCAGTATAAAAATGGTCGTTATACAATAGAGGGTACGAGAGCTTTGGGCGGTTCAGAAGAGACAAACGAAGAAGAAGAACAAAGAGCAGGAGCAATGAAATTGCAACAGGATCATTTCGCTTGTATTTGTGCTTGTTTAATGTTGCTCTCATATCCCATTGATAAATGGGATACAAAAAAAGTAGATGAAATACTCGACTATGGAAATCACATTTACGCCCATGCGGACGACTTGGAACTGTCCGAAAAAAGGACAATCAAAAATATTCTGATTGGAAAACAATTTTTTGACATTATTGTGAAAAAAGTGAAAATCGAAAATTGGCGGGATAATAAAAATTTAAATAAGGGTAATAATTTATGAATATTTTAACTCGATTTTACTTTTCAGATGATTTTCTAGGAATAGACACAGTATTACGTAAGAAAATGAGTTATTTCCTCGTTCAATTCCCTGACTCTTGCTTTGTGGTACACAAGTCCAGCCGCGATAATGCATTTCATTTATTTTATCCACAAGGATTACCAAATGCTAATAAAGGAGATAACACTAATGACGAAGAAGACAATAAGGGAAACGAGTCTGTGGCTGGATGGTTATATTGTGGAGATTTAAAAGTAGATATATTTAAATGTATGTATAAGGAAAGATTTTTTTGACATTTTTCCATTATAGAATGTGAAGAGAAATCTTAGGAAAAAAGGGAAAAAAGCAATAGAAGCTTATGATTTCTACACTTTCGAAATAATATCCATCAGGAAAGTTCCGAAAGACATGTTAATTAATTACAGATTGAATCAATATGACCTGCTGAAAGCCAAAAAATCTGAGCAATTTGGTTAGGAGAAAATCAAGTTAATATTATTTCTCTTCAATAACGCATAATTTCTTGAAAGGTAAACCATTTTACGAAGATGCCGAATGGCTGAAGACAGACCCAATTCCTTGGTCATATATTAAAGGCAAAAATCCTGAAGACAAAGAACGTGGACATCCAGACAGTATGTGGCATAATTGGAATGTGGAATATGAAAATGATTTGTATTCGTTGTTGAGTAATATTCATCAAAATTCTGACAGGTAAGACTTGCATTACTTTAAAAACTATCTTTCGTTTTTGAAAAAATGGCAATAGAAATATCAAATTATATATTAGGTATTTAGATATACAAATGTCGGTGGCAAAACATCGAGAATTTTTTCAATATCAATTTCAATGAAACTGTTCTCTGGGAGAACTTTTTGACGCCAATTCGAATGACACAAATATGCAGCTTTGTGCTATCTCTTTTTGTTTCCAAGAAAATTTAATTAAAATTTCAAAATACTTTATTCATAGATACCGCTTAGAGTTAGTTCTTTCAGGAGGTGTTTACAAATTGCGAAAGAGCATTCACCTTTTTGAATTCAAAGAATAGCAGGGAAAAATTCTTTAAATTCAACTGTATTAAATTTTACCTGATTCAAATACATGAATTGATTCCAGATTCCTGGAAGAGCACCGAGGAAAACAAACGTTGTGTAATTTGGTAATGTGTATTGGAATGTTGGAAATCTATGATTTGACCGAATGGAATGCGGCCGTAATGGATTCGATCTTAGTGAATGGAAATCAATATTTTCAAGATTGCATTCAAGACATTAAAGATGATGATTATGAATTATCAATTGATGATTTAAAGGTGAACTCTATTCAATCATAAGAATAATAATTCAATTTTGTCATTATATCAATTTTCAGGAAGACGCAGGAATCTTTCCATTTACGTTTAAAGTTGGTTTCAAGTCAATCGTTGAGGGCACCATGTTTCTAGTGAGAAATACGCAGTTTAATCTCTACAAAGCCTTAAGGTTTTTTCGATGCTATAAACGTAACCACGTAGTATGTTGATAAGTTTTATTTAGACTATTTTTCGACCACTATGACAGAAGAGCGGCCATTATCTGTTGCACTAAGTCGAACGCCAAGAAACACGTCGCTTTTGGAAAAACACAGAAACACGAATATTACATGTTCGAAACCGATGCCCATGGATCTCCTATGTTCTTAGACGGATTCGAACGGGCTTATATACTTCGAATGACCACTTTGAACCGGTAAGTTTTCTTATATTTTTTTTTAATTATAAAGCAATTTTTTCCTTTTAACAAACTTATAGGTTGTTGCATGTGTTGACTTTAACGTTGCGGGGTGGCGATTTTTATCTTTTCGAAGTAAAAATTACAGAAGTTAAACCAATAAATTGAACGGTGTTATAATTGTTTTATTGAGTAAAAAAAGTACAAATTATTAAGTACATACATACGTAAAACTAGTATAAATACATGTACAAATACAAGCTACAAAACATTATTTTATGACACAAATTATTTATCATTTCTTTTGTTTAATAGAAGGAACGCACTAAAATTAAAATAAAAGAGTGCCCTTGTCTAAAGGGCTGTAATAAGAAAATCTGATAAACTTATAAATGGCGTTTGCATATGAAAATATTAAAGTGAAATACTGTGCATTTTAAAATCTAATTAGTTCTATAAAATTTCCAGGCACAATGGTAAAAGTCTCTGTCCAATTTCAAATTTTGCCACTTTCCTCCTCTTTCGTAGGTGTATAAACAATTTCTGCATATTCGGTTTTTTCATCGTCATTTTTCAGAACCGGTACCATATTCGGACTATTTGCCCGCACTAAATCCAATTCAGCATAAACTAAACCTTTACTATCTTTTATCGTTTCGATATTGTCTTGATCTTGAACCGTTGGATTTTCCACGTCTGTTTTTGTATCCAAAGCTTCAGATTCGGTTTTCTCGTTTAGCTTTTTAAAGAATGTAAGATTGAATGCCGGCAAACGGGAACGTTTAGTTTCTTTTGGACGAACGTCTGCACTTTCAGTGTCACTGCTTCAAAAAAAAAAGAAAAAATATGTATTTGTATATAGCCTGTCCGATTTTCGATGAACAGCGGGTGTAATTTACGAACCCATAAAGATACAAAGTGGAAATAAAAAATACCATTATAAAATAAAGGTTTAGAATTTTATTTAAAATATTTTTGTTTTCATAAATTGACCTGACCGCAATAAATATTTTTTAAAAATGCATTTTAATTATGAAAACATAATACTAACTTGTATTTAGAATGTTACAAATCGAATTATGTGGTAATTACACAGTCTTTTCATTTGAGGGTTTTTCTGTATCTGTCATAATAAGGAGAATAGAGAAGAAAATGTCTTAGAGATTTAATGTAACATATCTTCAACATTTTTAAAGTAAATTTGATGATTCTTATATTTTTTAAAGAAGCAATTTAACGACTTCTTAAATGCACTCTTCAATTACTTCTTATTACTTCTACCGTGGCGGTTAAGATATAATGATACAATTATCAATATGTAGAAATTTCAAACGTTTAATAAAGATATTAATGGCGAAAACTGCAAATCGATATCAATAACCGTTTTTATTTATAGCGAGTTTTGCAATGAAAGGTAAATAGGTTTTGAAGAAAAATAAAAGATTTCTATAATTTCGACAAATAAATGTCATATTAAATACTATTTCTTTCAAATGCATATAATAGCTAATATCCCCAAATTCAACATTGGCAAGAATTCGGAGATGTATCGAACATGATGGAAAACATTTTGAACATAGTTTTTAAGTTTATGACTATAGGTATCTATTAAGTTTTTTTTTTAATATTGTGTTTCCTTTTTAAACAAAATAGATTAAGACATTCGTTTGAAAGAAAAGTATTTACTATGACATTTACTTGTCAAAATTAGTTGTTTTTTTCCCAAAGTCTANAAAAAGGTATTTGCGCATGTATGTCACTAACTTAAAATTCATTCTTTGTTTAATAGTTAATTAACTTAAATTAGTAAAAATTGCTCTGTTACAACATCCTATTAGTTATGTAACCAATAGCCAAGGACATAAAAGTCTGGTCACAACCGAACAGATAATCAATCACCGAAAAGTCAATACTGCAAATTGAGAAAAAATTAAATGAGGAAAATCCTATTTAAACTGCGGTATTGATTTTTTCGTCTTTTTTGATTAAATCGCCATTCCCATTTATGTACTCGGTGGACACTTGATGGTGCGGATTGTCCACGCCGTCTGACGTCAAATTAGGATGGTGTTGCTGATCGCCGCCTGTATAATCGATCACAGTAGCGCCACCTACAACAAATAAAAGCTAATATATTTTCATACTAATTTTTCGACTAATTGTAGTAGGAGGTAAGCTACATATCTGGTAAGTGTAGAAAGTCATTAACTGTAGCGCATTTTTGATATTAATTTATTTTTAACATTGGAAGCGATGAGATTTTTTTGAGTGAATGAGTTAGGAACCTCTACTTAAATTTAGAGCAAAAGTAAACAACAAGGATTCTAGATGTCGCGACAATGAAAACCAATCATTTTTTTTCTAAAAGGAAATTATCAAATTAATATTTATTTTAAAAGTGAATACTCAAAATTTTCAAAAATATTTATATAAATGAACAATTTTCCATTAAGAAACACAATTTTTTTTTGCTATTAATGATAATCTATTGTTTTTTGAGTTAATTCGATTACAAAGTTTGAGATTTGCAAACACGCAATTGTATAGGTAGCATAATGAAATTGCAAAAATTCACCATCAAAATAATGAAAATTACGCAAAGACTATTCATAAAATTCGTACCATTTTGAGTTATCGAAGACTATTATCTCGCGCAACAATCGTAAAAACAGTCAGTTCCCTTGTTCGATCAGTGTAACACCAATAGTCAAAATATAACTACTGTAGTAGAAAATTATCCGAAAACACAGGTTTATCAATCCCAAAACGACAATGGAGTGCGCCTCACTACTCTTCATTGTATGTTGTATAAAATTTTCGGCCTACAGGCTCAATTTATACATGAATTGAATCTGATGGACCATGTTATATTTTTGCTGATTGGGCGTTGAAAATTCAAATTTCTGAACCTAATTTTCTTAAGAAACTAATTCTGAATAATTCCTCAGAGTCCTCCAAGCTACCATCAAATAATTAGTTCTTTTTTTTGGGTGGTTGTACTATTGCATAATTATCGCACCACCATCAAAGAGAATGGACTACAAAATATCAAATAATTGTAATTGACTTTTTATAACGTAAAATAGTGATATGGGATTGAACAATGTTTATTTCCAATAGGTTGTTTTATTTGACACATAATTCGCGAAACATTTGCAACATATTATGTAGTAGTAAACGTATGAAACTGTTTGTTTGTTTTTCTTTTAATTCAAAATGTTTCTTAATGGAAATCTACTTATATATGACAACTTAAATACGTTCTAAGGAGGGCGAAAAAATACTTTTGTTCCAAATCATTCAATTTGCTTTTAATTATTTCAAAAAACGCTGTAAAAATAATTTTCTGTTGAAAAGATAGATTAAATTTGGTTAATAATTGGATCAGAACATATAGAACTACAATGACAATTACAAAATGTTAAAATTGTGCGTCACGTTATAAATATACTATATGTATATATTTTAATTCGTGAATATAAAGCTTTAAAATGTTGTTATTAAATTATACCGAAGAATGCAATTATGTATACGTACTTGTTTAAATTCAATCTACAAATTGTGGAGAAACATGTTTTGTAATAGAAAAATGAAATATTAATGAGAGAGAAATGCGAATTTTCTATTGCTCAAAAGTAACCCTAAAAAATCATAATATGAGCTACATGCTTGAAAAAATATTACTAAATTAGCATGCCACGAACAACTAGAAATGAAACAATAAAAATTTTAGGCAAATGAACGAGAGAAAAGATTTACCGGCACGGCTGAAAACGAGCCGCTACTTTAGCAATAATAGTACACGAAAATAAACTTAACAAAGTAAACTTAAACCTCCTAATATTTTCCAATATACTAGCTTTTATTTTATTTTTCTAGACCAAAAACAATACATAACAAAGAACATAGTAATTAACTGTTAAACTTTCATGTACGGTCCAAAGCAAAACGGTAAAAAGCCCTTTTTTGGTTTTAAACTGGTTTTAAACATTTAGCAAAGAACAAAAAGGCTTTTCGGACCTTTTCGCTAGAAAAAACACACACAAACATAGAAGGGCGCATGCAATTACTCTATAGTATTGCTAAACTAACTCGGAAATATGTTTGCCGCCCCAAATACGGTTGCTTTACCACATGTATTTCACGTTTACGGCTTAAATGCCCTCCTACTACTCACCACTGAAACACCATCGACCATTTATTTTAGCAAAGACCACAAGAGAAATGACCAAAATGACGAATAAAACGGCTGCTACGATTCCTATGATTGCCGCTACTCCAATTTCATAACCTAATGAAGATAAATACAATAAAATTAATATTATGACCGAAAGAAACCTTAAATCAGGTATAAAGCATTGAAATATTGTAAAACGGTACAGTTAAAAAAAATTAAAAGGTACAGGTAACAATCTGATACAATAACATGACTTCCGTCAATGAAATAATCATTTACTAGATTGTCATTGTTAGGTTCAAGGCCAATTCCGTTTTTCCGAATCTATCGTTGTACATGAAAGTAACAAAAAATATTACTCACACGCAACTGAACTTTAGGAACAAACTTTGAACATCCGAGAGCAATTTTAGATGGGGTTTACTTTATGAAGAATAAAAAACCAAAGAGGAAAAATGAGTGCAGAGAACATTAACAATTTAAATATTTAACTTGAGTATATGTATAAAAGATGCACATAAATTGTTTTTATGAAAATATTATGAAAGTATAAAAAGAAAATGAATATAAGAAAAGAAAAACTGAATATTATAATAAATATAATGTATTATTATAAAATTCAAAGTAAGCTTTGAAAGAATTGCTTTTAAATTAAATCTATTACATGACACTTTTAGTACACTTGCCCCCTTTATTTTTATATAAAAATATGAGAAACAAAAGAATAATATTGAATAATGTATTATAAAAGTGAAAATTAATAAGCGAAACAGGTTGAATGATAATTTTCAATCAGCACATGAACATTACCTACCATAAACACCATAAACATGTTGTCTGAAAAACTTAGTAATTCCTGCAGCGTGTAGCAAAAGACAATTTAATTTTAATACTGAATTAAATAAAAATTAGTATAAATTTACCTTTCGGTTCAGGATTAGTAGAAATTTTAACGGTATATTCTTCAGTGCCCTGATCATTGTAGGCCGTCAAAATGTAGTCTTTCTCAGTATCCTGTTTGTTTATCCGCGCCAGTCTTAAGGTAGCAACATATCTTCCATTACCCTAAAACAATCAATTATGTGAGAAAAGAATTGATACACAATTGCTATAATCCTTGCCAATTCTCTGGCCATTTCCGCCTGGATCATTCCGGTGTTATCGTGGCTGCCTTCCCTGATCTTTTGCCCGTTCACTGCCCATTCAAAAGACGGTCGGGGATTCGCTTCGATTGTCACATTGATCACAGCAGTTTTGCCAACCTCGTAGCCGAATTCTTCGATCGGTTGGCGTTGAGGTAGTGGAGCATCTAACAAAAATTGATAACATATAGTTTGTTTGTGTCTTTAGTTCTTAAGAAAAGGTAATTCAAGTGATGTACAAAAGTATGCGTTGCGAAAATATCCAAAAATATAAATTCGAAACTAGTATCCTGTACATTATAGATATTACTAACATTTAATATCCAATCGTCGTTTCGTTTCCGCCTGGCCTTCCGGATAGGCTGGATGATAGCCAACGCATCTTAAAAACTTTCCATTATCAGTCGCTCGAAGGCGTCTTGTCAAATTTTGAATTTTTGATTGTAAATTTTCTTTGGCCAAATCAACAACCGTTGGCATGCCCAGCTCATTTATATCGATTGGATCTTCGTCTAAAAAAAATAAAATAAGGATGAATAAACGAAGTTGTCGATTAAACTGTATCAGTTTTTACCGAGATACCAGCTGATGTTAGCAACAGGTCGACCATCTCGAACCATGCAAGTGGCCTGCAAATTGTCATCGACCCGATACACGTTCAAGTGATCGGCTCCACGGCTCAGGTCTAATTCCGGTGGTTTTGGAGCGCCTAAAAAATATCAGGTTTATTTAGATAATTATTAAATACGAATTTATCAAATATTTTGAATATTATTATTAATATAGATGAAATTGCATGAATAATGTTAATATTCTTTAATATTTGTTGTTCAGTTTTGTAGTTTTAATTTTTTTGATTTTTTCTTTATGAAAAGACATAGTCGTACAAAAATATAGGTTAAACCACAATTATTTTACTCCATCTTTAAAATTGGAATTCAGTGACAAACTTTGGCTCGCTATTTAGCAAAACCTGATATGCATTGGATCGCAAAGTATTCCAATCCAATATCAGTTTTTTTTGCATTTAAAGCAATATTACATACTTAAAAATGTTGTAACCTCTGCCAATTTTCTGATTGAAAAGCTTAACTTTTGGCATCGAGTCGCATACTACTCAAATGACATAGATTTATCTCGCTTTTGATACAAGAATGCTGCAGAAATAGGCAAAACAAGAGTAGAGATTAACTTTTCAATTAATATTCACACAGTTCTTAATCCTTAACACATAATTTCTAGAAATAAAAATCTACTTTTTTTAATCTCCGTTAATAAGTCGATACTGCGAATACTACAATATCGCATTAACCATAAATAAATTACAAAAAAAGAAAATCAATATATGTATTAATAACGCGATACATGAAAATTCGAAAATTTGCCATATAAAAATAGAGTCTATTATAGTAGGAGTGAGTTGGTTACAGAGTTGCAATCTGTACTATGAGCTCTTACACTTGACAATAACGACTTTACCTTCTTTACCTGCTAAGGGAAAGAGGACTATTTAGCTAATTTAACGAAACGAAAGAGGTTTTAAGTTTGGGCCCTGTTGCCTATATAATGTATAAAGCGAGATTAAATCGAACTTAGTTATTCTTGAACAACGCTATTTTCCCAAAAATGTGTTTCAAAATAAATAAAAACTACTAATTCATAAATAACAAGGTCCAAAATGTTCTAAATTAATGAATTGATAAAAGTAAAAATTCGTTCAATATTTTAAATACTATCGGATCTACCGGTTGCGGTGAGCGGTAAAGCCAGGATGACTGGAAATATACTGTAAATACTATTTAAAATTTACCATTTAGTAATCGTTTCTTTTTTAAATTATTCAATATGACGATAGCTTATATGATGATAGCCTTATTACCAATAAGCTATTGATAAAATTTAAAAAGTGGCCTAATACGACTTTTTTAGTCCAGTTTGAAAACCACGAAGAGGACCCAATAAATTTCTTATATATTTTAAATTTTCTGCAATAGAAAGATGCCTTTTGGATCTGCAGATTTATTTGCAACTTGTTTACCTACCTCAAACACGAATACGTTATATTGTCGGCTTGATACAAAGTGACATATACTACTATTAAACGTATAATACACACATATACATACAAGTGATAATAAATTCTTACGTGCGACAATCAGGCTCATCGTGCCAACAGATTCTTGGGCCTCGCTGGCAATACCCAAAGTGCATTTAATCTCTCCATTATTCTCGTCTTTGGCCCTGTGAATAGTAAAGCCGCACTGGCCAGCCTCTAAGCCTTCTCCATAATAAGACACCTGCACATGAAAAATACAAACCCGAATAGTAAATTGTCTATTTAGAGCAATTTCTAATCTTACATCAGAATTTGACATTCCTCGATTCAAATTGTACGATTTTAGTCCTGGAATTTCCACTCGGCAATATTGTAATGGTACCGCCACTCGACACATGTACGTTACTTCATCGCCCACTAGTACAGTTTGCTCTCTACGATCTACATCCACTTGAGCAGCGATTATTCCTGCAAAAAAATAGAAGTTTAGTTTACGAAATTTTCCAAAACTTATTTAGTCAATATTTGAAAGTCTCAGTGATGATGACGATTATAGGAGTAGAGGAAACTTTCCATCAACTATTATTTGTTTTCCACAGAATCTTATTGACTTTAAAGAAGTTTCCGGTATATTGCCTAGAAACTTATTTATAAAGAGGAATATCCGCGAATACGTCTTTAAGTTCTCTGAATTGTAAACTGAGTTGTTTGAATTATTTCCAAAACGAACAGGTTCAATATATTGAAATAGGGACCGTTTTGGATTAATATTTCGAATAAACGGTTTTCAAACGTTAATAAATCATAATAATTCAATTCAATTAAGTTATAATCGGACGTGCTGAACGTCAAGTTCAATAAGAACAGCATCAATATTGTAGGAAGCCCAAGAGAAACTCGGACTAAAATTGTTCGAGGCCCCGAGAAAAAGAAAGAGGCAAAAAATAGGCCTGAGACTTGAAGGAAAGTGTAACGAGTCCGCAACCATGTACAAACGTCGCCCTCATTCATCACGCAACTGTCAAAACTGTCAAAAACGATCGAATCGATTTATATTCACTGAATTACGCTCGATGTTTCAATGATAAAGTAAAAAAAACAATGACGTTTTGAAAGGGTAAATATAAGAATTTCTAGGCATTTTTTAATCCAGATAGGTGTTTGACTGTTATTTCTTCTGAATAACTAAAAATTTATCATATAAAACATACTAAATTGTAAAAGAAAGCTAGAGTTTTGTCTGCAAAATGCTTTAAAACCATTGCTTGGAACTATTTATTGATTTCAAACAGTTTCTTCAAAGCTGCTTTGAAATTATCAAAATAAATAATAATCGCTGGAAGCAAGATCTTGGCCGCAGGATAGGTGAGCAAGCTCTCCAAAACCACAATCCTTCAGAGGAGCTTGAGTAATTGCGGCCTTATGGACAGGAGTGTTTTCATACAACAAACAACAGCTCATAAATTATTATCTATTAAGGATATTCAATACTATTCTATATTTCGCCTTTCGATACATGATATTTTGGATCGATTCTATTCCCTAACGCTGTTTTCGAGTATTAATATATTTTCATTTCACCGGTATCATAACTAACCATCCAGCAGTTTTTTTTCCTGAATAATATTGTTTTCAAATAAAAAAAAGTATCTTCATAAATCCTGGATCAAATATTTAACTTTAATAACTGCAAAGCGGGTTCAAAATAGCGCTTTTTTTAACCAATCCGTCATAAACCCTACGAAGGAAATTTATTTGATCAGAAATCGTTTTTTCTATATTTCATTATTAACTGGTACGAGAGAAAAGGAAAACATTATTAACTTATAAACTGATTCGAGAGAGATAACAAGTTAAACACGAGAATAACTTCTTGTTTGTTGTGATCCAAATAGAATATATCAAATGTTAACCATTAAATTTCAAAAAATTTGTAGGAAAAATAGATGCGTCATCATTATTTAAATCACGCAATAAATTATTACTGTGATTTTTTAATACCATTAAATATCAATCCTGATAACCAAGGACCGTATTAATAGTCGCTCGTCGAAGGAAGACTCAAGGTAGCTTCAATCAAGTCTCCCTCAATACTCATTTTGTCAACCTAATCCATATGCTCAAGTCTCCCTTGACTGGAATCGAACGACTATTAATAACAAATAGATGCTCAAGGTATCTTTGAGTACTAAGGGATACTTGAAGTGCAACTATTAATACGGCCCTAAAAAAACAAAGAATAGATAGATCCTGTATAGTGATGAAAAATTATTAAAAATACTAAAAACACAAGAAACTATTATATGAATCATGATCACGTCACGATTTAAAATCATTTTATCGATTTACATTATGATTCAGTAATGACGATACAGTTCGTTCTGATGAAAGGCGAATTCCAGAACAGTGCTGCTGCTCTAATAGATCAAAGCTATTCTTTGACAATTATAGCATATAATATAAGAAAAAACTATCACAAATAACTACATACTTACTAATTAACAAATTGGTTACCTGTTCGTGTTAAAATAGCTCTTAAGTTCCAAATAAATACAAGGTGTTTTTGAACTCTATGCAATTCTGTTACCAAATTAATACTAGTAACAGTTAAAAAGTACAGTTTGCTTAACCAACCCTTATTTTAAAGTCTGTGATTTCAAAGACACTGAATGTTTATTTATATTATAGAGAGCATGTGGAAATTTGACATATAAATTATACACTCGTTAAAAAAAATTTATATTTATATTTTTTTAATGAGTAAGTATTCAATTTATATGTCAAGATTACAAGGATATCGATACATTAAAATATCGAAGCTAAGATACTTAATGAATTTCGCTACACATATACACAGTGTTCTGCAAGCTCTATGATATATGATAGCTTAGTTAACTGCAAACATTTTTTCTTAAATGAACATGGATCGTTCGTTTTTGTTTAGACATTAGAGGCATTTTGAAAACTATATTTCCATATTTGAATCAAGAGAAGCCTGATAATTAAATAAAATGACGGTTGATATAATAATAATTATTATTTGTTTTATTTTGTTTATTCATTTAATAATTAATACGAGAGTGCAAAATAAAAAATACATTTATTCAAAAGTGAGGGGTATGCAGATATTGTTTTTGTATATGGGTACTCCAATGGGAATGCCAGACATGGAAGAATACCGAAGGAGGTCTACAAAAATGAAAATGAAATGATGCATTAAACACAGTTTGGGCAGGTTGATGTCTATTTGGATACCTTTGTCGATATTCTCGAGCTGCTTGTCTGGCATTCCTATTGAAATAACCATATACAAAAACCATATCTACATACTCTTCACTTGTGAATAAATGTATTTTTTTTACACTCTATTAATTGTTAAATGAATAAACAAAATGAAACAAATAATAATTATTGTTATATCAACCATCATATTTAATTATCAGGCTTCTCTTGATTAAAATATGGAAATATAGTTTTCAAAATGCCTCTAATGTCTAAACAAAAACGAACGATCCATGTTCATTTAAGAAAAAATGTTTGCAGTTAACACAACTATCATGTGTCAAAATTGGTCATAGAGTTCGTAAAACACTCTATATAAGCAAATTCATATAACTTAGCGTGCACGTCAAATATGATCACAGCAGAGGAAGTGATAGTGTTGTTTATTTTTGTAAAAAAAATCTTGCTGAATAATTTTAAATTTTCAGATGATAAAATTCGTAGTTGATATTTTAATAAAATTTACACTTCTTGGGTATATTTTTTTATAATTAAAAATTAACATAAAAAGTCGATGAAAAAAAAACTATTAATTTAACGATCTTTTAAAAAAACTATAAATGAAGCAACGCCTTTTCAATATTAATTTAATATTTAATATTAAATAAAAATGAATAAAAAAAATAAAGATAATAATATAATATTTAATGTTTATTTTCTTTTTATATCAATTCCTTTTGCTTCGATATTTTAATCTATCGATATTCTTATATGCGATTCATATGGATATCGAATATCAATACTTTGAAAGTACATATAGGAATATGCCTATTACCTATATGCATAATACATACAATTTTGCATAACCATACATTATACATATTATGTACCTCTACTATATTTTTGAAAAACAAATAAATGAATTATATTATTATGTATAACAATCAGAAAAAATCAGCTTGTATATTATGTGGTAAAACAAAAGATTCAAATGCAAAATTAACTTGTCGACCATCACAAATATAATGGACGACCATTTGTAACCTTCATGCAAAACCCGAGGGTTTTCCGTCCTGAAAAAAGACCCTTGTCATATTTTTAAACCGAGAGCAAATTAATATTTATTATCTTTGTTCTTTCCGAAACAGCTTAATATCTTCGTTTCATTGTTGATTTATTCTTATACGATCATTTTATTCATTTTGATCCGCAATCGATGGGGATTAATTATAAAATAAAAGTACAGAAAAAATGAAAACGTAATATTAATTTCAGGAAATTCATAATCGTTTTATTCTTTGGCATTACTATTATCATCTATGCCCCATTAAAAACTTCAAATTGTCCCTTATACCTACGTCAATTTTACAGTTTTCTTTTATTACGTGTCCCGTAAAGTTGTCTTTATTGCATGAGAAATACGACCGACTTTTCCAATAAAGAAATTAATTTTTTAATCAATCAATCACGAAACGAATTGTTCCCTAGACATGAAAATCATCCCCCTCCATATTTGTCTTGGGATTTGCCTCCAAATATGTGTTAACATATTTTTCCAACCCGAATTATTTATCGACTCCACATGTAGAAAACCGAAAATTTACACATGTCATAAAGATTTTTTATTTCTCTTTGTTATGTATTGGATTTCGGAAATAAATTGCGAAACCCGAATTTTCATATGAGACAAACACCAGTGTTGTAGTACTTGTGGTGGTAATTAATCAGGAAATTTTGCAATATCAATATTATTAATGATTATTGTGAAATTCCTATTCATCCATACATACAAATCCGTTTTTCACGTTTTCCACATAACAAGGTAAACGTAGCATACGGCATGGATTTGATGATAACAAATATACTTTTAAACAAGCAAATAAATGATTGCGAGAATTGAGTTTTGCATAGCAACGACGCTAAATTCCCTTTATTTCAACCACTGTTACTTTGAACTTTTTTCCAACAATTTTGTGGAGCTTTCAAGCCACATGAATGCTGTTCCCGCTAGCACAATTGTAATGTAATTGTAAACTGGAAAAAATTTAATTTTCTCTCGGTTTCCTGGAAATGCTATTTTCAATTCTTATCTGATTCAAGAAATATATATTTAAAAAAAATATATGTAGTATGGGTTTGGACATTTCCATTAATAAATAATGTTCATTTCGATGTAATGTTTATAAACTATAGAACAATCTTATGGAACCTTTACAAAAATATTTAAACATGCTCCCTTAAATATTTGAACCATAAATTGGGCTACATGTTTATGTCAATCCAAAACTTACCCGAGGATCCATCAATTCTTTAGTAAAGCCATAGAGAACTTTGATTCCATGTAGAGTGTTAAATTAACGATTGACAATGGAAAATGGGGCTTATAAAAGTTTGTTTTCAGCTTCTGAAAGCTTGTTTTTTAAATATGGATATCCACTTGATTGAAATATACAGGGTGATTCACAACTTATCCTAGAAATTTTAACCACATGTGCGCTTTTACATAAGAAGTGGATTTGTTGAAAAAAAAAAAAGAATTATAAATTCTTAAAATTAAACAAGGACTTAAGGTTCAACAGGAAGGCGGAACTAGTGCGACGGAATTGGATTCGAAAAGTCTAAGCTTACTTAGAAGTGGATGGAATCAACTTTGAACATCTTTTGTAGAAATATGTGAAATGCTATGCTATAAACTTTAAAAACTTTTAATTCATTGGACTTTTATTATATTTTCCTTCAACAAATCGAATTTTTATGTAAAAGCGCACATGTGGTTAAAATTTGTCCGATAAGTTGTGAATCACTCTCTACATATTTGAGTATTAGATCCATAATATTCATATTAAGTTAGGAAAACATAAAATCTCAAATTTAAAAAAAATGGATTTAATACCCTATTGGTACGCTAAGGTCCAGATATACATATGTATATTTATACATACATATAAATACATAGATTTACTGGTAATTCGACCAAATTCTGTTAGGGTGTTACAGAGGAGCTCAGTAGCAATTAGTTTAACCACACAATGCCTTATGCAAAAGTGAACCATTTATTTTCAAGATATTATTTTTTTTTTCAAAAAAACACAAGCGTAGTAGTATAGATTATTTTTGGGTTTCTGATTTTCTAATGAGGTATTAAAATCTGGAATCGTTTAATAAGTTGTTGAAAAATCCAGATTACAAGAGGAGCAAGAAAAAGAATGCGATTGTGTTCGAAATAGAGGCAGCCACATTAAAAATGAAGTGTGAAAATTAGCGCTGCACGGAATCTCGATCTCCTGTCAGCAAAAGCAGTCTGTATCTTTTGTTATAGTAACGTTAACAAAATTTTATTTCTCCATTTTAATTAAGTTGTCATTTTATTTTTTTAATTATTTTAGTTATTTGAGTTAAAGTTTTTACATATGGTGAAATGAATTACTAATGACTTCCTCTATAACATTTTAGCAGGAATAGCTGGAATTACCAGTAACCTGTATATACAGGGTCAGTCATAATTAGCGGGTACAAGTTACAACAGTGGTTTCTTCAATCCAAAATAGTGTTAATTTATGAAAAAATGGCACGCCTCTGTTTTTTTCTCAAAAAATAACCATCATTTTTTATATATCCCTTCAATTTAGAGGAATGTCCTCCTTTCTTGACATTTTTTGTCGGAGGCGCCGTTCTCGACGTCTAAAAAATAAAAACGATATACGTGCATTTTGCCGATTGAAAAATTGAAATTATTAATTAGTACTTAAAAAAAATCGTCATAGTAAACTCTCGAAAAGTCGAAAATTTCATCTAAATATCTGAACTGCTTTTGAGAGATATTAATAAATTTCAATTTTTTTGAATAAATCGTTAACACCCTTTATTTTCGTAATGAACCATTTCTGCACTATGGTTTCAATAATAAACTATTATAATACTAATGTTGAAGTTTGTGTCATTAATTATGACGCCCCCGGTATATGTACATATATGTATAGATCACCATAACAGTAAAATTTTTTTAATGAAAAATGTAGCATTTAAAAAATTATGAGTTTCAAATTATTGGATATTTCACATATCGTTCTAACAATTTCATTGTTTTTAATCCTCGTGATTGAACAGAAGTGGAAAAATTTTGCCATCGTTATTGTTTCAACTTTATATCACGTTGGGGAAAANATTAATTTAACGATCTTTTAAAAAAACTATAAATGAAGCAACGCCTTTTCAATATTAATTTAATATTTAATATTAAATAAAAATGAATAAAAAAAATAAAGATAATAATATAATATTTAATGTTTATTTTCTTTTTATATCAATTCCTTTTGCTTCGATATTTTAATCTATCGATATTCTTATATGCGATTCATATGGATATCGAATATCAATACTTTGAAAGTACATATAGGAATATGCCTATTACCTATATGCATAATACATACAATTTTGCATAACCATACATTATACATATTATGTACCTCTACTATATTTTTGAAAAACAAATAAATGAATTATATTATTATGTATAACAATCAGAAAAAATCAGCTTGTATATTATGTGGTAAAACAAAAGATTCAAATGCAAAATTAACTTGTCGACCATCACAAATATAATGGACGACCATTTGTAACCTTCATGCAAAACCCGAGGGTTTTCCGTCCTGAAAAAAGACCCTTGTCATATTTTTAAACCGAGAGCAAATTAATATTTATTATCTTTGTTCTTTCCGAAACAGCTTAATATCTTCGTTTCATTGTTGATTTATTCTTATACGATCATTTTATTCATTTTGATCCGCAATCGATGGGGATTAATTATAAAATAAAAGTACAGAAAAAATGAAAACGTAATATTAATTTCAGGAAATTCATAATCGTTTTATTCTTTGGCATTACTATTATCATCTATGCCCCATTAAAAACTTCAAATTGTCCCTTATACCTACGTCAATTTTACAGTTTTCTTTTATTACGTGTCCCGTAAAGTTGTCTTTATTGCATGAGAAATACGACCGACTTTTCCAATAAAGAAATTAATTTTTTAATCAATCAATCACGAAACGAATTGTTCCCTAGACATGAAAATCATCCCCCTCCATATTTGTCTTGGGATTTGCCTCCAAATATGTGTTAACATATTTTTCCAACCCGAATTATTTATCGACTCCACATGTAGAAAACCGAAAATTTACACATGTCATAAAGATTTTTTATTTCTCTTTGTTATGTATTGGATTTCGGAAATAAATTGCGAAACCCGAATTTTCATATGAGACAAACACCAGTGTTGTAGTACTTGTGGTGGTAATTAATCAGGAAATTTTGCAATATCAATATTATTAATGATTATTGTGAAATTCCTATTCATCCATACATACAAATCCGTTTTTCACGTTTTCCACATAACAAGGTAAACGTAGCATACGGCATGGATTTGATGATAACAAATATACTTTTAAACAAGCAAATAAATGATTGCGAGAATTGAGTTTTGCATAGCAACGACGCTAAATTCCCTTTATTTCAACCACTGTTACTTTGAACTTTTTTCCAACAATTTTGTGGAGCTTTCAAGCCACATGAATGCTGTTCCCGCTAGCACAATTGTAATGTAATTGTAAACTGGAAAAAATTTAATTTTCTCTCGGTTTCCTGGAAATGCTATTTTCAATTCTTATCTGATTCAAGAAATATATATTTAAAAAAAATATATGTAGTATGGGTTTGGACATTTCCATTAATAAATAATGTTCATTTCGATGTAATGTTTATAAACTATAGAACAATCTTATGGAACCTTTACAAAAATATTTAAACATGCTCCCTTAAATATTTGAACCATAAATTGGGCTACATGTTTATGTCAATCCAAAACTTACCCGAGGATCCATCAATTCTTTAGTAAAGCCATAGAGAACTTTGATTCCATGTAGAGTGTTAAATTAACGATTGACAATGGAAAATGGGGCTTATAAAAGTTTTGTTTTCNTAGAGTGTTAAATTAACGATTGACAATGGAAAATGGGGCTTATAAAAGTTTGTTTTCAGCTTCTGAAAGCTTGTTTTTTAAATATGGATATCCACTTGATTGAAATATACAGGGTGATTCACAACTTATCCTAGAAATTTTAACCACATGTGCGCTTTTACATAAGAAGTGGATTTGTTGAAAAAAAAAAAAGAATTATAAATTCTTAAAATTAAACAAGGACTTAAGGTTCAACAGGAAGGCGGAACTAGTGCGACGGAATTGGATTCGAAAAGTCTAAGCTTACTTAGAAGTGGATGGAATCAACTTTGAACATCTTTTGTAGAAATATGTGAAATGCTATGCTATAAACTTTAAAAACTTTTAATTCATTGGACTTTTATTATATTTTCCTTCAACAAATCGAATTTTTATGTAAAAGCGCACATGTGGTTAAAATTTGTCCGATAAGTTGTGAATCACTCTCTACATATTTGAGTATTAGATCCATAATATTCATATTAAGTTAGGAAAACATAAAATCTCAAATTTAAAAAAAATGGATTTAATACCCTATTGGTACGCTAAGGTCCAGATATACATATGTATATTTATACATACATATAAATACATAGATTTACTGGTAATTCGACCAAATTCTGTTAGGGTGTTACAGAGGAGCTCAGTAGCAATTAGTTTAACCACACAATGCCTTATGCAAAAGTGAACCATTTATTTTCAAGATATTATTTTTTTTTCAAAAAAACACAAGCGTAGTAGTATAGATTATTTTTGGGTTTCTGATTTTCTAATGAGGTATTAAAATCTGGAATCGTTTAATAAGTTGTTGAAAAATCCAGATTACAAGAGGAGCAAGAAAAAGAATGCGATTGTGTTCGAAATAGAGGCAGCCACATTAAAAATGAAGTGTGAAAATTAGCGCTGCACGGAATCTCGATCTCCTGTCAGCAAAAGCAGTCTGTATCTTTTGTTATAGTAACGTTAACAAAATTTTATTTCTCCATTTTAATTAAGTTGTCATTTTATTTTTTTAATTATTTTAGTTATTTGAGTTAAAGTTTTTACATATGGTGAAATGAATTACTAATGACTTCCTCTATAACATTTTAGCAGGAATAGCTGGAATTACCAGTAACCTGTATATACAGGGTCAGTCATAATTAGCGGGTACAAGTTACAACAGTGGTTTCTTCAATCCAAAATAGTGTTAATTTATGAAAAAATGGCACGCCTCTGTTTTTTTCTCAAAAAATAACCATCATTTTTTATATATCCCTTCAATTTAGAGGAATGTCCTCCTTTCTTGACATTTTTTGTCGGAGGCGCCGTTCTCGACGTCTAAAAAATAAAAACGATATACGTGCATTTTGCCGATTGAAAAATTGAAATTATTAATTAGTACTTAAAAAAAATCGTCATAGTAAACTCTCGAAAAGTCGAAAATTTCATCTAAATATCTGAACTGCTTTTGAGAGATATTAATAAATTTCAATTTTTTTGAATAAATCGTTAACACCCTTTATTTTCGTAATGAACCATTTCTGCACTATGGTTTCAATAATAAACTATTATAATACTAATGTTGAAGTTTGTGTCATTAATTATGACGCCCCCGGTATATGTACATATATGTATAGATCACCATAACAGTAAAATTTTTTTAATGAAAAATGTAGCATTTAAAAAATTATGAGTTTCAAATTATTGGATATTTCACATATCGTTCTAACAATTTCATTGTTTTTAATCCTCGTGATTGAACAGAAGTGGAAAAATTTTGCCATCGTTATTGTTTCAACTTTATATCACGTTGGGGAAAAATTACATTTTTCCTTTCTCTACGGGAAAAGCGATTGTGATTTTTCCATGATATTTTTTCGTAATACATTTGTATGTATGTTCGTTTTTTATTGCTCTAATAACGTTTTCTTGCCGTGTCCAATATGGTGTCAAAGCCATTACGGATTATTCAATAAAGGAAGCGGCTTCGGTGCAAATACGTTTTCCAAAAATTACACACACCGCTTTTCCAATAAAATCTCCATCTCTCTCACTCTCATGCTGCCGACACACATGAAAAATGGGCTGCAAAAGTCTTCGCATTTTATATGGAGCTAATTTAGCACCGCTTATTCAACAAAGACTTTCCGTCCCAAATTATATATATAAATATTGCAGCTTTTCTCGATTCATTCAAGTTATTTTTCAGCAACCAATACTATCATTTTTGATAAAATGGAACAGTTAAAACAGTTTTGAGTTTTCACGTCACTTTTGCAACTGCAGATAATCACAGATCGTTATTGTTGATGCTGTTGTTTTGTTTGAAATCGAATAACGAAACTCGCAAAAGGCAGAAAAGCTATCGATTCTAGTATTATTTCGTTTCTATATCGGTCTCCACGGTAAATCATTTAGAAACCACCGTATTATACGTCCAACATTCGGGAAAAATAATTGTATGTTTCCATTTTTAGCTACAGCCTAGCCCTAAACCTGGCCGGTTGCTATTATTTTTCAAATATAAATTGGCTGATCGCACAGATGGCTTCACGTGAAAACATTTTTAACCAAATGGTACAAAGCTTCAGTAATTGGATACATTAATAGAAAAACACCATTTAACTACATATCCTAATGCTGAAGGGGACTGCAAACGATTAATTCGGTTGATAATTTTTTAGACAACATGCAGTGTTTTAATTAATCAAAGTAAGTTGATGGTGGAAATTTGTTGCAGTTGAACGATCATCTAGCAACTTTCGGTTGTTATCAAACGGAGAGTAATCCATACATCTGTCCGACATTTTATATACTTTCGATAAAAAATTCGAAAGTCCGTGCTAATTTTCATGATTATTCACAATTTGCATACAAAATAATGTATGAAATATTAAACGATAACCATAAAATTTAATATAAGTTTTTTCATAAAAAAATAATGTTCAGTGACATATCGTGAAAATCTAATAATAAAAGCTTCTTTTTTTCGTTTATTATCGTATATACGTACGTGTGTGCACAGCGTGTGTGTGTGTTAACGGTTTGTAACACGGAATTCCATCAGGATTTTGTTCATTCCGGCCATATGTCAGATTAATTCGTTGATATCCAAAACGGTGTAATGGTCGACGATTTTCCGGTGCCAGAATTTCAATTAATAACCCACGCATCACATTCAAAAGCACCAAAACGATTTCGGTTGTTTGTGTGTGGATCACCATCATCACGGTCATCGTCGATCGAAATTAACGTCCGTTTAATCATCATCAATTTAATTAGATAAAGTCGCCCTGTTAAATTCGGGGGGCGGCAACGATAAAACGGTCCATCATGAAAACGTTGATACAAACTTAAATTCAACGCAAATGCGCTAGTGCAAATCTTATAAATCATCAAGGGGAAAAAGGGGCGGCTTACAGATGACGTCACGATGGCGGCAACAACCCAGATGACGTCTTCTCTCATGCCTTTTGTAACTGGCAAAAAGGCGCGTCCGTAAATAATGAGGTTAATTTGGTGACACGTGCTACTGAATAATAATATCATGCGGATAATTTAAACTTTCTGTTTGTCAGCATGCAAGGGGGGTGACAGACAAGAACTTTTCCCACTTAATTTTCATCAAAAATATTCAAGCTGTAGTAGTTAGTTGTACGTTGCACGTTGTATGTTTCAGGTTGTTTTTTAACATATAAATTTTAATTTAAACTAATTTCAAAGCACTGACGTTGGTAAAAGGCAAAACTAATTTTCCGAATTTTCGCAACAGATCAGTCTTAGAATCGGAGTGGCGCGTAAAAACACCCAGAGGAATGCTAGCTGCACGATTAATTAAACTGAAATGAAGCAACAGTGGTCGAAACATATTACGGTGGTGGTCGGTTCGGCCATAATTGGTTTTAGCCGAGTATAAAAGGCGTCCCGGTCAAAATAAACAGTGAACAAAGAGAACGAGAAATGGGAATCGACGCCGCGAAATCGTAAAATTTTCTCGATAATTACCAATGTTATCGAATAATAGCGTTTTTTAATGCCATTTAGTACAGTTCAGATGAAAGCATTTTGGCTGGGGAATACCTGTTACAGATTAATAACAATAATACAGAGTTGAGGTATACAAGAAAAATTGTATGTTAATTTTGGCGTGTGTATACAGTCTCGATGATATTGAAAATTACGTAGGTTACTCCACATATTTCCGCTTTCAGTTGAACGATGCACTAAATTAATTCTTGTTGCATCGCGTACAGGTAAATACTGCATTCGAAGCAGAAATTTTTGAATTATGATTTATTACAATTTCATACTGCAACCACAGAATGGCATACGAGAATTGGCATATCCAAGGTCTTTTCTATGATTGACGAGAAAGGCCGACAAATAGAACTGTGTGCCATGTTTCTAAATATATTACAGCCACGATGTTCCTCTTAAAAGAACTTTTCGATTTTTACATTCTTCATGAGGAAATGATGCATTTCTCAATAGTTAAAGATAAGATGTGAGGCAAAAGAGACGCTTTCGAATAATGACTTCTTAGATTTGAACGGCGTTTTTGGGACAAACATACGTACGACAATTGCAAAACCAAGCGCCATTCTCGACAGATATGGACCTGTATGAGATCTTGTCTAATTTTAAGAAAAATTGAAAAATTAGATGGTCTTCTAGTATTAAAAAGAAATAGAATCTCTGAAGGAAGTAAATACACTGGACAAAATTAAAATTGAAAAAAAAATGTAAATGTTTATTGTATTTCTTAATCAGTCATCGAATAGCTGGAATCATCTTTAAAGCTGTTTCTTAATTCGGGCTAAATTACAATCCTTGTTGTAGATGCAAAACATAATAATTCAAAATTACGTCTAGGTAAGTCTAATCCTTGTTTCGAATATCCAATAGTAATTGTGCTAAATTAGAAGTGGGTATGCCTTAAACTTAATTAGTTACCTCCAAATCTGTAGCACATTTCATTGCAAAAATTAGAATTTATGATTTAAGGAAAATAATAATTAAAAGTTCTAATGCAGGTTTTTTTGATGATCATTCTTAGTTTAGTTGAAACGTATGTCGCTGACACAGACATAGTTTTCTAATAATATACACATCAAATTAAAAAAAATTTTTGATGTTTTATGTAAAATCTAAAAGAAATCACAATGAAAAGTTTAATAAATCGGTGCTTTACAATAAACAAGTTTCGAATATAATTAAAACTTTAAACAAACACCTATTGCTCGTTAAAACTTTTTCGTGGAATATCCTCTTTTGGTGATTACGACAAAGTGGGAAAAGTGATGAAAAAAAAGAATAGTAAGAAACTTTGTGGAGACAAGAAATTCCACTACGTCCAGAAACAATAATAATTTATTTATGGCGTAACATTAACGAAACAAAACTTGTCTAGTTAGCCCTAAATGTCTCTGCAGTTTATCTCTTTCGTAAAGTTAACGTTATTGTGGTAAATGGCGAGTTGCCATCCAGTTTCTTCTCTCGTTTATATCTCCAACCATCTATCTTCGTAGTTCATTAAATTGTTAAATTATTCTAAGCTGCAATATTGAAAATTCTCACTCAACACTTTATACAGCGTATATAATTGTATATTTTTTGCTTCAAAATTAATTAATCAAAGGGATATGTATTATTTGTTTTGTACTGCCCACAATGTATTTTTAGTCGTTAATCCAAACCGTTTCAATTTCACGTGGCACCAATCATAGTGTAAATATTCTGTTTAATAAGTTCCTCTCTTTATTTAACATTGTCATTTGTCAAACAACCTTTAAAAACTATAAAATAAAATGTATTGTTACACGTTTTTTTACAGGTCTACAACAATTAACCTGATTATCATTTTAATTTTTTAGTTGCATTTCTTTCTGTCCCTATTCTTATTGAACCTATTTCATAATTCCTAGAAAATACTAGATTTTGATTGGATAATTCAGAAATGAAAAATTAAAACAATATTTGAAGAGTCTGCGAATATCTCTAATTCGCAAAATTACCAATACGTAGACCTCTGGTTTATGATATTTCGCTCGACTGTCAAAGTGTATGTGAGGATTCAACCAATTGAGTACCTAGGCAGTTGGAATCGAAACAAGAAATCAATAGGTTTAACACGTTTCATCAATTTCAAGGGCTCTTAGGCAGTCATGGCAACCAATTTCTGAAGGAATAATAATAATCTGTCATATGAATTGTGGATACCACATTTCACCACAAACAAAAAAATAGTCGAAGGAATGGACGATATATATATAGAAAGACGTTCACTAAAAACCTGGAGTTTCATCTGTTGAAGAAAAGAAAAGTTAACATATTTAAATTCAGTATTCAATAGTCTACAAAAAGTGCCCGTCTTGCTTCAAGCCGAAACAAAGAAAAATGAATGTATTTTCTAACGAATATCATAAAGAATTTTTGCAAAAAACTGAAAGAGATAGCTATGGCATTGTTATGCATTGCAATTGATAGAGAACACATGGTTTTCTATTTGTTTATGGGAAAACAATAATCCAGTAATCAAATATTACGCAATCCAAGTAGAATACATTGACGTAAAATAAATAAAATGAAAATGAATTAATGCCAAATTACATGGAATGTTTCAACAACGAATTTCGAAGAGGGAAATCGAGAGACTCTTTAGCAGAATTTTTTATTTCATTTCCAGAATGAACTTGAGTTGATTTATAACGTCCCGATTCCTTATCTGGAACCGAAAAACGTTCTAATTAACGGTGAATTATCTTCGTTTTAGTTTGTGTAAACTATCTGAATAAATTTTGTCACTTCTCTATTAAAACCCAGATAATTGGCACCAAAAATAAATGATATCATGTTCTTAAAACAAAAAAAAAATAGAGGCATTTTGACTGTCGTGTAGAAGAAAGGCTTTTCCGATGACGGGAAAAAAATGAGATCAAAGCGAATTTCGTAACGTAATTAGAAGCACGTAAAGGTAAGGTGGAATCAAGAGAGAGGGGGAAATGCTTTGTTCAAAGCTTTCACTAATTTCAGACACAAAATGTCATGTAGGTAGGTATAAAATCTCCTGGTCCTGAAGCTTAAGGATTTTCGAATATTTTCTATTTAAAATGTCGTTAAAATCGAATTTAAATCACACAACACAGAACCAAAAAAAAAAACTACCAGCGACAGCTTAAAATGGAAATCGTGACGGGATTGGAAAAATTTTCCTTTGAATAGGGAAATTATTCTACTACATTTGCTTTTCAATACTCATTTGCGAAGAGTATCAGATAGCACATTAAAAATTCCTTCGCGGAAAAATCAAAAGAGATTAGGTTAATAAGAAAATGTATTTTTTTGTATGGAAAAATCAATAGTGCTCGTTAAGCTGATCGTGTGAACGAGACTACGACGACAGACAATCATTTTTCTTTCTTCACCTCTTCGTCATCAAATTTTTCTTAACGTCCAACGGAACGATTACAATTTTTTTTTAATTGAATCACCGTCAGACTAAAATAATTACTGTTAAAAATGCTGCAAGTTACTTTTGAAGTATGTAATTTTTAACTCATCTATTAGGAACAGATGTTCTACAAGTGAACCATATGGAATAGAAAAAAAGAAGTATACTTTTTAAACTAATACAGCTTGTTGACTTTTTACGACTTAATATGATTAATCGATCGCAACTCGTGAATGCATAAACCTCTTCCTGCTTCTCCTAATTACCTTTGCTCGATGGTATTTAGCTCTGACCGTCAATAAAGGGTCGTTAATCAGTCGATAATGGTGTAAGTGACGCCCATGCTCAATACACCTATTTGATATAGTGTCTAATGGACCTTTTTGTAGGGAGGGGGTTGGTTGCCATTCCATTCCATTCCATAGGGCTTAACGAAAACGATCTCCCTCGTATACAAATAAATCCATAAAGTAATTTTCTTATGTACGCACGTATAAGAAGATTGTCTTGTAATCGCTCATTAAACGAGAGCTGGTAAATGCGCTTAAGTGTCGAGATGCTTTCTAAAATGCGTTTGGAGTGGAATATCTTGTTTTCTAAAGGCCAAAATATTGTCGAAAAAAAAATGAAAAACTGCTTTAAATAAGATTAAAACTTTTAGATCATCGAATGTACTCGAGTTATGAAACGGATTGCCTAGCCTAACTTTCAGCAAGTAAATTTAGTGGTTGACATTCGAGAGCTAAATTAAAGGAGAATAACCCTTTGTTCCTTCATTATAACAGGTTAAGATAATTATAATCAGACCGTCCAGGTTTCAACTCTATCGTCTACATACGGATATTACTCCCATTGTTGTCACGTTTCACTAGTTTTACTGATTATTGAAGAATTAACGATTGTAATTTATCGCGAATCTAATAAATTGTGATTGTGATGATTTAGGTCGAAACAATTCAATAAAATTTTGAATTTTAATTATTATTCTGAAACTGAATACAAAAACGAACATTGGAATATTTGTTTGTGAAAGAAACGAGTAAAAAAGGGCCGATATTAAAATGTTCCGCCGTCTAATTGCAGGCCTTTTAATAGCAAAGCTAATATTTGGCCGAAGGGATGTTTTATGTAATCGAAACGATCGTTTCCACTAGCCGCGTTAGGAAAATAATTCAGTTTCTAATTTAATGTATGGCTGTAATTATAAAGGCCTTTAGGCAGATTTCCTTTACAGAAATCCTCTAATATCATTTATTACCAGAAAAGTTAAAGGAAAAAAGACTAAAGCGTAAGTTATATTAAAAGATTCACTTTTCATCTGAAGTGGTCGTAAATTAAAAAAAAATCAGTTGACTGAAAGTTTTTAATTCGTGTATAATGTTGTGACACACTGCGTGTGATTTTTTTCTTTCCTACATGAAAGAGAGTAATTAAAAAGTTGAAGTTTGTGCTAGAGAAAAGTTCCCCGTTCGAAAGCGACTTTTTAAAAGCAATTATTTCTATCGAGAAAGTTCAATTAAGAAAGGAAGTTAATTACTATCGCTACTACATAAAAGAAAAAGTTTCAATTCCGGGTCGCCTGGACTGCTGAAAACTGTTTTTCAACTTTAAAATGTCATTTAGGGGCTTTCATTAAAAATTGTATATTTTCTCAGGAGAAAACAACATTCGTTGAAAATTTTTTTCTGAGAATTTTTCTTCGAAAATACCCAACTAAAAATATTTATGGAAAAATGCTAATAGACTTCTTTTTATTAGTTAGAGTAATAACTTCTGGAAATTTAGATTCAATTACACATTGATTGGGAGAAGGAATTTTCCAATTTAACGAAACGGTGCTTCTTTAAAATTCCTTTACGTGTTGAAGAATAAAAATTCAAGCTGCTTATTTATTGTTTCATGTAAGAGTTTACGATTTATTTTTTAAGAAAAACTGTTTAAAAATATAGCAAATATTTATTTTTTAATAATTAAGCAGAGAAATCTTAGGTAATTTAGTCTTAAATATAATTAAGTGAATAAATTGAGAAGATAAATGTCTTGTTAAAAGTGTTTATTTAAAATTGTAAACAAATTATTAGGAGAATAACAAAATATCAAAATATGTAAATCCAAGATATGAATAATGTTTTTTTTTTAAGAAAGAAACTTAAAGAAAGCTTCCAAGAGTAATCGGTATTAATGAATTATATAGATCAATAACGATCAGAAGAATTTTTCATTAAAAAAGTGTTCTTTGTCATTAGTTTCCAACGAAATCAACCGCAAATCAGACGAATATTTTCAAATTCGCGCGCGCTCTCGCTTCATTTCCGCCAGACCGCCAGACACTTCCGGTCGCCCTAATGTAATTCTGGTTGCCGTCTCCCAGTTTGACAAGCCCACATTAATTTTCTGATTGGTGGAAATTCACTGTCGGGTCTCTTAATAATTGCAAATTTTCACTGTCTGATTTCTTTTTTCACGATACAGAAAAAAGGGATATACGTATAGTTATAAAGCACTCTTGTAAAAGAAAATATGCTAAACACGTTCCTATTAAGTGCAACAACATAGTCCTGAGTAATAAAATATCGTTGGGACTCCTTCACGGAAAGAAACGAAGGGATATTTTCTCGTTTTTTTGTTACATAAAAACTCCTAAACCATATTTCTCTCGTTTCTCCTCTATTCTGTCATTGTGCGGTCGGAGAAATTTTTTCGAATATGTATGCGCGTGTTTCGTTTGTAAATCTTTTAATATCGAGCTCGAGACGACGGGGAAATTACGATATTTCCGCTCGGTTGAGTGGATTATACTATTATTGTTGTTCTTGTTGCCCGTCTTCCAAAGTTAATTATTTTTCTAATGCGAATTTTAATATAATCTCAGCGTGAAGTTAATCTTTTCAAGGAAAAAGGAAATTCTTTTTCAACTATCATCAACCATCCAGAGAACAGATTCCGACCGTAGTCCTGGTGTCGAATAAACCGTAATAGAAGTTCACTTAACGACTTCTATTTCATTGAAAACGTGCTTTCGATGGTAAGCAGCCTGAAAGCGCACAGTGGAACAAGTTTCAAACAATTTTCAAGAAAAATCTCTACTTTAGGTAAACTACCTATTTAAAAATCTTTCAAAATTGTACGAACATATGTCTTAAACAATTAAAAATTACATAGGCTTCTGTTGACCAATGAAGGTTTTTTTTTAAATTTTCATTTTAGACGTTAAAACCTGTTAAAGAACTTAAATCTTGTTTAAATTTCTTTAAAGTTTACGCCAAAAATTTAGTTATAAAATTCACTTTAACACAAAGATTTTCTTCACTAACACTGTTAAAGTTTTAAACAAACCAAAAGTATTACCAATCTTTCTAATTCCTGAAAATATTTAATAGTTTACCCAATTTAGCAAAAATTTATCCCACAGGGCCCCAGCGGTTTGACGTTTAAAAATCCTTGGGAAATTCACTGCGAGAAATCCAGTAAAAGACCGGGTCGATCGGGGATTTCGTCCCATCACCGTGATAGAAATTTGCACCAGCATCAGAGGATCGAGCTTTAACGCGCTGTTGTTTTCTTTTTTTTCTTCTTCTTTAAGATATGTGAAAACAGTGGAGATCGAGTAGGGCAACTTTCGGATTTGTTGCCTTTTGTCTTTTTCTCTTAGTTTTTTCTATGTCTAGGGAAAATAGTGTTTATTTTTCATTCTTGTTTCCAGGCTTTTAAATAGTATTTTAGGTTGGGTTCAGAATAAATTTACGTTTAAGTCGTTATTTATATCTTCACCACCCTCGAGGACATTTTCAATATAGAAATGTCAATTTTAGAAGAAATTTATGGAAGTCGGAAAGCAATATTAAATTAACTGTTGTTGAGATACGAAATATTTAGTACGGAAAAGCAAAATTGCGCTTTATTAAGATTTTTTTTTTTCACTTTGTTAACATACAAACATAATAAAAGTGGAAAAAATTATTATATTGTTCCAAAAGATTTATCCCGCGAAGCTGGGCGAAGCAGAAGAGGCAAAAGAGAGGAAAATGAAGCGAACTAGTCGTCGGCAAAAAGTAAACTCAATTTTCTGGGTGTTTCACTTGACGACCGGGATTTGTCTTCTACTATTCCACTCGTTTTCCTTTCCGATATAATACAAATTTTCTAAACCTTTGACGGAAAATACATGGAAAATTACTAGTTTACAAACAATTAAAAATTTAAATTAAATGATTCAATTTTGATGATAACTACACGCCGACTAAGTTTCGGCTATGTATAAATTATGCTTAAAATAAAAGAATAATTGCATCAAAATATGTCTGTACAAAAGTCAATAATAAAATATAGAAAATGTCAAAAGTCGTTTATTTAATATAATTGTTACTAACTTAATCCATATGAAGATATTCAAAGAAAAATAAAAAAAATTATTTGAAATTTTTGTCTCGATCTTTTTCCTTTTTTTTTTCGAGCGGAGATAAAGACAAATCTCATGTAATTTCTCCAAGAACGGTGTTTAACTTGCAGCCTTTAACTGTTAAAAAATTATGTGATTTTCGTTTTCTCGTAACATAAAGAGAACAATACAGTTTTCTTATCAAATTGAAAAACCAGCCGAATTCGACGATTCTGATTAAAAGGAAAACCGCTCTAAAGCATGGTAAATTAACTTTTATTTCAATTCACAACTAAAATTTATGAACAACTTCATATTTACATAGTAAATTAAAAAAGGGCATTGCCATTTGAAATAAAACAGGTATTCGAATATAGACGCGTTTATGTAAATTAATTGTTCAGGAAATTTCTGTCTTTGAATAAATAAAATTTTAAAGGGAAAAGTTCGTTGAAAGAAATAGCAAACCTTTAACCGATTTCGAGCAGCTGACGTTGAACGGTAGCGGTGCCGAGATCAAATTTATCGAAAAGTTTCTTTGTTTCCACAAAATCTAAGAAAACGAAAAGAGAAAAAATTGCCGAAATTATCCACACATCGAAACTTTGAAATTACTGGAAAGTTAAAAAGAGAAAGAGATCGGTGGTTTGGTTAAAACCTCCTTGGAGGCCAATAAACTCGAATACCGTTGGTGAAGAAAGAAAGGGAAGGATAAAAAACAAGATAAAATTATGCATGGTACTGCACTATGAGGTCGTCTATAAAGTTTCCCATACAATATTTTACACTACGAAGCAGCAGGATAATAATATGTATAATATAGTCATACGTCTTCGCTTGAAAAAGGGCCCTTTGTTGTTGCGCAAAACGGAGGAAAATTTTTCGAAATGACGAAATAAAGGTGTTCTTTTGTACTTTAATTTAGCCAAGGGCGGTGTTTCGATAGAAAATTTTATATGAAATAGTGTTCTTTTGTAAACGGAAATTATTAAATAGAAAAATAATGAAAAAGGAAATTTTTTCAAAAGAAGTCGTTGTATCTATTTTGCAGTGTTAATAATAATAATAATAATAATAAGGATCTTCAGGTCAACTCGAGAACTTTATTTCCATAATGTTATTGGAGAAAGGGATTTCCAGGCACTCCGGTGACATTTTTCGATAGAGAAATTCCGTATATAAAGCGGGTTAAAAAGGATCTCGCGCCTTTATATCAAGATTCAATCGTATATATTAAATTTCGGTTTTTTCCTTCCTCTAGATTGGGATAAATAAACCATTTTTCATTCAATATTGCCGAACATTATTTGCTGTTACTTACTCAGTGAAGAAAAAAAAACTGTCCGTGGATGCGAAAGGTACAGAAAGTTTATGGTAATCTCTCTGTGATGACCGGGTTCGAGACTTTCATAAAAATTCAGGATGCCATCTTCACGTTCTCAGATTATTACCAAGAAAAAGGTTATCATCATTCGTTTTTTCCAATATTTAATCTTTTATTTTCACCCTTCTCTTCAAATATAATTTATAAATGAGGTCTTCCAACGAAATTTTACGTTGCTATATAACATAAAAAATTATATGAGGCAAAGTGGTAAAGAGTGTTTGAAAGAAAACTTCCGCAGGATTCATTGTTTAAGAACATATTTCTCCTGAATATCTCAATTGTTTATGAAATGCTGACGTCTCGCCGTCCATCTTGCCAGTCTCTTCAGAGCGTTTGTGATTGAAGAAGTTGTCAGGATAAATGGTGAAATGCCTGCATCTTACAAACAATTGACGCATTCAGAAGAAATAAATACATTTACAAACATTGGAATATTTTCGTTAAAAATACCTATAATTTAATACTTTCCAAATAAACCTAGCATTCTTTTCTAAGAAATAAATTTTCATTCCAAAAGATACCTGAATTTATATACTGTCTCAAAAATAAATAAATTACGAGCGGAACTTTTAGGGTTACGACATTGGCGTATTCGTCATCATACTGGACCATGTCAAGCGTTCTGGCCACATAAAAGATTACATTTTGTTTTTCTCTTTCCTTTAGCGGAGAATCTTTATTATTGCATTCGTTCAATTAACTCTCATCTCCCCCATGAACACTGCTTAATGGAAAAACAAACTTAAGCCCAAAAATAAAAAGAAAAAGTTTTTATCTTTCTTTGTTTCTTTGGCACTGTTATTAACCGTAATTAAATTTCCACCATTTGAGAATCGGTCTCTTTAACAAGCAGCAGGGAAAACCCCTTAATAAGCGGAAATCGGTTTTGCTTTATTAATTATTGTTTGAAAAACCCTCGATTTGCATATTGCTCACGCGTCAAGTGGTCTTGTTTGTCGTTCAAAAGGCGCACTTTTTCGCAATTGATTTTTCCATCCACCCCCTTTTTATGAACAAGCATTCGCTCGAACACTCGGGAAAAACTAGTTGAAGTAGTGAAAAATGCAATTAGGAAAATTTAGTTACTTAAATCTGTTTAATACTAATATTAAATTTGTGCTTTTTGATCAATGACCTTTTGCTACTTTTGCTGGTCTAATCTCGTTAGTGTATATTTCTGTGTAAAGTAACTTTTCAGCTTTAGTTGTTACAAAATTCCATTATAATTAACTTAACGGCCTTAATTTAAGAGATTTATGGAAAAACTAATAATGCGACTTAAAGAAAGTGCAGAGGTCATCAGACTTGATTGTATGCACAATTTAGCAATTGTTTTATAAGATTCTATAAGTGGTAAATAATTTATTTTAAAAAGTAGTACTTNAATATATGTATTTAAAACTGCCATAGAAAAAATACAATGACAAATCTAAAGCTACGTAAATTAATCTTAACGGTAACATATAAGCAAACCCTGAATTAAGGGAAGAGAAAGAAGTTTTGCATGTTGGTAATAACCCTGGTTCAAGATTGTTGTTGTGTCGACATGGAGGTCGCAATTTAGTTTACGGAAAAGCACCCGCATTCGGCCGCTGCCGCCTCCGTCGCTTGTTCTCCACGCTAATTTCCCTTTTGCCATTATGAAAGTTGGTCTTGACGGCGTGTTTGGAACCTTCCTTCTTCTCGCTCATGTTAGATCTAAACATGCGATAATAAAATAAATCTGTTATCCGAGCGTTTCCAGCACGAGTTCTCACTGAAAATTACAGACCGCAGACTGTGGAATAACGATAAAATTATTAGTGTTGTCTTGTGTAATCTTAAAGTTTGCATATTAACAAGTTGTTAAATATGTTACTCATATCTTAACAGTACACTAATGTCAATATTTCTAGCAGGTATTTCTATTTTTCCTAGATTTCCCGTTTTGAAGAAAACAAATAGTGTAAATGTAAAACAAAAACATTAGAATTTTACATTAAAATTGTTGTATGTAAAGACTATTAGAGAATAATATAAGAATGTAAGTAAGAGTATTACCATCTGAACAATTTACTGACCCAAAAAGAAGTAATTTCTGTTGCAAGGCAGGCGAGTTTGCCATGTAAAACAAAGTAGCAACGCTGAAAGTTGGTGAAAAACTTGAAGCTCTAAATGCTGTCGACAAATAAGTCAAAATCAACTACATATTTCAAAAAGTGGCAAAAGGTCATTCATGATTTGAATCTGTATATGTGTACAATAGGCCGGGTTAAAAAAATAACTTTCTGTAGATACAGTCTGAATGGGAGGTTTAAAACAATACAGGACACGCTCTAAACCATAGAGCAGTAGCAGTTCATTCTCAGAAAAAAAATCTCTAGACAGAAAACACTTGATTGAGTTGAACGTATAAAACTACAATCCTTTACATTCACTTAATGTAAGTTAACATTCGAAAAATTAGTACTCGTAATTAATTAAAGTTGAATGTATAGTAAACTTATAGAAAAGTTTACACTACTAATGACATAAAAGGAATTAATCTAGTATAACAAAAAATTAGATTGGTCTAATTGGTTATAAATGCGATGCTTTAATTTTTTGTAGACTGTGATACATTAAGTGGATGTAAACGATGCTTAAAAGGGAAAGGAGTGTCAATGGACAAAACAGTTAATCTTGTAGAACCTTGATTGTTATAACCATACAACTATTAGGTACATTCTTGTATTTAGAATTATTAAGAAAAATCGTTAAAAGAACAAAATGAACTGACAATGAGAAAAATGACAATATGCAGAAGTAAAAGTAGCAGCATCAAAACACTTAATATTAAATTAGTTCAAAGGAAGTAAAATGTTGTCATATTTGAAACAAACAAAATTGAAATAAGAGTAAATGTAATGAAAATGTGAATGGTAAAAAATTATACAAATTGCTAAAATCTCTTTAAATAGGCCATTGAAAAAATCAGGCGAATAGGAATTTCACGTTTGCTAAAAGTTTCGATTTCCAACTCGAAAGCAGTTAAGACTATTTGCATAAGTTTGCCTGCTCGAAAGACACAATACGAAAAACCACAAAACGACAATGAAAAAAACAAAATAAAACGTTGAATTAGTGGCTGTTGTACCGCACACAAAACCTAAATGCCATGTAACCTAATTAGCAAATGTCGGATTACAAAAAATAACCAGTTTTCCAATATTTCGTATAAAATTGCATATACAACGGAGTACAATGTCGAAAATGAGATGGTTCGTGCAAATGGAGGCTTCTTTGTAGTCGAATATCCAAAAGATAGTGTCAGAGACGCCACATGCAGGAGGAGCACAGAAAAGGAAATTTTCCAACGTTAATGAGGCGGAACCGAGTAGGATCTCGTTTATACTCGAAATATTGTGAAAATTACTTTGTAACTTGATTATATTCCCCAAAAAACAACAAAATTTTCCATAATAAAAATGAACAACGGAGGAATATTAGTTTGACACACCCCTTTCGTTTATACGACTGCTTTTAAATGTTTTATCGGTGGGGAAAAAACAACCCCAAGGGGAGACAGGACCGCACGAAATATTTGTCCTTTGATTTATAGGTTCGATTTTCGAATCGAATCACCGGTTACTCGAAGATTTATTGGGTTTGATACAGACTAGTGGCGAATTTATTATATCATACGATTTTTCGCAATTTTTGCATAGACGATTTCACGCACCACGAACAAAATTTAAAAAATCATATTTGTACTTTCTGTATTGCTGCGGGGAAGAGAGGAACGCGATGTCTTCCCCCCTTTGGGAATTAATGGCGATTATCAATAGGACCTCAACTTGAATAGGGTACGGCTATAAATTAGGAAACACATTGTTTAGAAAGGCGCCATTGTTTGGCTGCGCTTGACACCCATTATTATTATCATTATTATTATTATTATTATTTCGTTAAGCTAACTTTTAAAATATGATCATATTTAGAAATTTTATGATTTTGCCGTAAAAATTTTTAACCAAAAATTTACTTTTTGAACTCAATTGAACTGAATAGTTGAATGGGATTTAAAAAAGGAATAAAAACTTACCATTTTTATTTTTCGTGTTTAACTTTTGAAACGAATCGGAATATTCGAATGCAAAAATACCCCAATATACTTCCGTTTTTATGTTAATTTCAAATACATTCCAATTTTAATGCAATTTATACCTAGACAGTAACACCTATGATGACTTAATTGTTGTGTTGGGCGAACAATATAAAATGAGTTTGGACACAAATACGTAACACAATCAAATTCCAAACATTTTAAAAAATTGTATGCTTTTTTCAGTGGCACATGTTTTCATCAACTTTTCATTTTTACAGTTTTTTTCTTCAATAGGACACCTAAAACGTGTAACTAACGTAAATGGTACAAATGGGAAACCGCGCAACTTTTAGAATTCCTTTCTTATAGCTTCCACTTCACCCCCAAATCCTTTCTTAAATTGAAACTGTATTCTCCCAAAATTTCCAGACAAACTCGCCCACTGGTTCAATAAAAATTCTCTCTAGTTGTTGGTTATTTACATAATTAATCAAGTTTAACCGATCGGTTGATTCCTTTCAAATCGTTCACGTAACGGATTATCGTTACGTTTTAATCTCCTTAATGTCTTTACCCACACAAGAAACTAGTCTTAGTTACACCCTGACACTTGTTTGTCTTAATAATATTAATTTCACAGGTAATGCGTTCTTCATACATATAACATTCAAGGAAAACACATTGGTAAGGTTGGTTAGTAATTACCAGTATTTAAGTGAAAAAAACAATAAGGAATCGCGTGTACGATACCGATTTGTGGCACTCGAAGTATTTTTAAACAAATATCAAGATACTGATCGAATGCGTGTTGATTTATGGATTCAGCTGGATGCATTTCAGTCACGAAACGTTAAAATAGTAGAAATATTACAGCTTAAGCATTAAATCGATGTAATGAGAAAATAACAAGGTTTTCCATTAAATGTTCCTTAAAAAAGTACCTAACCCGAGTTAATCAGGGTGCGTTCAAGCAAAAATATTTATTTTCTGCCCTGTTAAAAATCCACGCATAAAGAAAACATTTAAAATTTTAACGCAATGTAACAAACTTTTTAAAGGAGTTTTTTATATTCCTTTTAACCAATGAATTCTTACCAAGATTCAGAAAATTAAATATGTAGGGGAAGGTTGATTAAGTTGGACCGTCGCCTAATTTGGACCACTACGATAACTGAGGCCTTATAATGGTTCTAAATTATTTTGATACGTAAATTGCTTTATATAAAGATAATTGCATCAACCAATTCTGTGATTATGTAAAGCAATTGCCTATCAAAAAGATCCTGAACCATTATAGGGCTTCGGTTATCATAGTGGTCCAAATTAGGCGACGGTCCAATTTAGGTACCCTTCTCCTATAAAGTAGGACAAAAATGTCAGATTAACTAATAAGATAAAAGGAAATGGCCTAATACTACTGCAGCACTAAACCTCATTCAACATTCAAAATCAACAAGATTCAAGCTGCTAAAATTATGCAATTTGGCAAAAAAAATTAAAATTAAATCAACTAAATTTTTAATGGAAAACGTTTGTAGTTTTTAACAAAAAACAAGAAAAAATTATATTCATAAGAGCCACAATCGTTTGAATGAATCAAAGGAATACATTTTATTTGCAATTTTAATAAAAATAGAATAAATTTCCATTGTTCTGATTTGTGATTTTTCATGCAAATTTCTGGATTTGCTGGATTTTCTAACTTTTATTGTTCTGCGTGTGTCATATCCGTTCAAAGTACGCTACGTTTACTTTCATGTTCATTATTCACTTGCAGGAAAAAAAGTCAGTAATTATTTGTTCCATCCAAGAATGATTTATCTCCATCTTTTTCCAGAATTAAATGACTGAGCGGCCATCGTCATTTGTCACTGGGCTTCCGCCATTTTTCGTTGTTTTATCTTCTGAAGATCGAGTTCAGTATTTTTACACACACAAACGAGCAAAGTAGCACTGCTGTTTCTTTTTCTTACATAGACATGAGATCTGCAAGTCTTTTTGCAGGATTTAGAAAATGTAATAATAAGGGCAAACTTCCATTCTGACACATTCAGGGCTCCTCACACACATGAAGTTCATCTAATTTAACTGGCGCGCATTGTTTTACCTTAATTTAGCTCGACTCTTGCATAATAAGTTATCTTCACAGGGCGATAGAGAGAGGGAAAGAGAGGGCGCACACAGTGAACACAGACACGGGCAAAAGAGAGATTTTCACAAACAGAATGGAACGTTTTAAAACGGCACAAAGGGGATACAGATAGTAGAACTATTTCATTGTACGTTATTCGGAAATGCCTGAAACCCATCTTTAAAACGCTTTTATTGTCAAATCGTCAAGTGAAAGAAGACGAAATGGGAACGATTCCTGCCCGAAAGGGTCATTTTCTTGCTAATGCATTTGTTATAAAATATCATTTAAATATCTTTTTCTCAAACTAAACAGTAGAATTTGATTAGTTTTGTGAAATTTTTCATTCCCCCCCGATGTTTTGGCATTGGTCACTTTCATGTGTTAATAATTTTAGAAAAATATTTCTTTTTAATTCACTTAGATACTTTAGATAGAAATAAAAATAATAAAATGGGTGTTTCTAATGGCTATAAAAGCTTTTAAAGTAAAATATTGAGAAATGTATTAAGGCTGAAATAGTTGAAAATAGCATTTTAAACTGAAATAATCTTGAGATACGACGCTAAATCTGCGAATTTTCAAAATTACATGAATAGATAAAAAAATACAAAAAATTTACTAAATTCTAGTGTCTAAATCTATAAAATAGACTTCCAAGTGTGCGTTTTTAACAAAAAATGTTTTCCTAAAATTAACTAAAACTGAAATCCTATCTTTTAATTAAAAACAAGAACTCTACGATTATCAATGGTATGTTCTGGAGAATAATTCATTGCCTCTTAAAAGTAGTTCACATAAAGGCAGGTAAATCAGCACGTTTACTTCTTGACCGATTTTTCGGTCGGTCGTAAATTTGTCTCGTTGACAGGGCAAGGGGGCGCCACCGGGGCTCATGAACACGCGATAACAAAGATACTTTAACAGCGAATGAAAGGCATGAAAAAAATGGCTTTAAAAAAAAAAGAGACAGTCTATCAACACGCCGGACTGGCTGATTAAGAGCGTTAATTAAAATATGCACGATGCTTTTTTGCGACGTTTTTTATCCTTTTTCTATTTTCCTTTCATCGTGTTCGTTTAGAAGTGAATTTTTTAATTAAATTTAGAAAAAAAGTATATCACGCACTCTGTATTTTTTTATTATTAATTTTAAAACAACTTTGAAAAATAAAATGTTTTAGGGTTGAAAGTAAACTAAAAGGGTTTTAACGTGAAACGATGCAATGAAAACAAGAAATATCCGTTAACTTGCCTTATTCTCGAGTCGAAAAGACGATAAACGAAAAATGCAATAAGACTAAGCTAAACTGGAATTTCAAACAAAAATGTTCTCAGTCGAAATCGGATAAAAATAACCGGAGCCAGACATTTTTAACGAACAATACCAGTCGAAAATGTTCTTATTTGTTTTCAATAATGGTGAAAAATGTGAAAAAAAGAAAATCTGATTCGAAAATGTTGTCATATCAGTCATGTCAAATTTTCATAAATAATATTACTAAAGTTTCATGGCTTATTTAAACAGTATAGTAAGTCAGTTCTCAACGTTAGCGGATTGAGCTCCTACTCGTAGAATATTGAAGGAAACTATGTCAAAGTAATAATACGAATTTACGAGAAATAATCAGTTTAATATTATATTTAAGTTTAAAGTAGAAACCATTAATATAAACAAGCTTTATAAATAATCACAATGCAAGTTTCAATAATTATTACAGTTCTTTTCTGAAGCAAACTATCTAATTTCAAACAAAACAGAAAACTTGATTCACTGAGAAAACGGAAAATTAAAGCTATTTGTTCTGAACTCCATCGAGTAAATCTGATAAAAATTCGAATTGAGCGGCTGCTTTAAAAGCCATCTTTTCTATCGCAATTTTGATATTTTATTTTATTTATTTTTTTTGTTAAAAAGTAAATAGATTTTGTTATTCATAGATTGCAAATTGTTAATAAAGAAACCAGGAACCCTCGGGTATAATTTTTCACTGGTTTAAGTTTCCTGTGACAAAATTTGCCACTCTCGATCCAGATGTATCCAGAAACAAGCGTAATCAGGTGTTCTGGAACGAATTAAGCCGTGGCCGGATTGAGTTTTATTGCAACAACACGACGCCCTGGATTTAATGCGCGAAACAAGATAACTAAAACAATAATTGTTATTTTCTTTAAAATTAGTTATTTTTTTTATAAAATATGATTTTTAGTTTGATTCCTAACTGAAGTTTAATAATGAAAAGATGATCATAATTCTTAGTTTAACTTTAAAAATAGAATTGTATAAAAAATATTATTATTATTAATTTGGTCGTTTCAACAGCAAAATTCTCCATTATTTATGGTCCATGTAGTAAAAAGGGTGTTGGAATAGCCACTACTACTGCTGCTGCCGCTGACTTCACATTTATTGCTGATGCTTGGTCATTATCAAGATTAATGCCACGCTCATAACAGAAGACATTCGTTTTTTCCCTGAAGACGCGTTGTTATCGTACACAGGTCAAACGGTGTACAATTAGATCATTTTTTCTTGTTAAAATATTTTCCAAAAATTCATCAACATGCTGGCGGCTCATTCCTAGAAACAGACTAACTAATGATAAGAATTTCTTAACAAATATTGTATTTTGTATAAACAGGAATTTTAAGAAAATTCTTTTTAGCAAGTTCCTTTCAACGATACATCGTTAAAAAAAATGCAACTAGCACTAATCTCAGCTTTATGATTGAATTAAAAAAGAACGGCTCCATGCTCAACTGTTGATTCTCTACATCTCTATCATCTACAGTATTGTTTATCACAAAGTTGCTCCCGAAATGGATTTCACAGCCATTTATTAATGAACAAAACAGCATTAACGACATACAAGATAATGTATACTCCTATATAAAAATAATGAATTTTTACTATAAATAAGAATAAAAAATCTTCAATGAAGAAAGAAAATTGGTTTGAACCACCATTAGAAAAAGTAGTAATGATCATATTTTCTTATTATCTGAATATGTTGCTATTTTATTTTAGATGAACTTGGTGTCAGCAATAATGATCCATATAATGTAGACATTTCAGGAGTTCATAATCATCAAGATATAAACCATCTTGTAACATTCACATATCGCATATCTAATTTTTTCGTGTTCAAAACAAAACTCAAAGAATGCTAGTTCAATTCCTACTCTAAAATTGACTTAGCAATTACATAAGCATTATACATACAGTTCCAAGAATTTTACCAACATTTTACAGATTAATGCATTACATTGACTCATATTCTAAATATCATTGAAGAAAAGTGAGATAAAAATAGAGATGATTGAATACTGAATGTAAATTTACCTGTATTGATATTTATATTTTGTCATTTCCATGAGTTGCTCAGTATATAATTTGCATTTCACCAGTTTAGATAGAGAAATCTCTAAAACATTAGAACCGTTCGGACGTATTAAATTCAAAGTAATTCCAGTCTCGTATTATTCGAAAATTATTGGAATACAATCGGCAAACGTATAGCCATAGTATGCCCCAAATATAAATCGTCCGATGGGTTGTTAGGAATAAATTTTAGGTACAATTGGAATAATCTTTGGAATTTACATAAATCAATGTCCTCTAAAGACGTAAATTCATAATTACGAGAAAATTCAATGATTTTTATTTTTATGAGAGGCCTAGAAAATTGCTTTTTCGTTTTTTTCAATTGACAACCTAACGTTAAATTGGGAGGAAATTTATATGAGTATATAAACGAGTGGATGAACTGACAATCCCGTTAAACGAACCGAAATGATTTTGGAAAGAGGTGGTTTTACGACTTTGCCTACCCTCTATATTACAAGAGAAAAAGCATAATTCTCAAATAGCCTACAAAATTTATTATTAAATATCATCGGAACATTTATTACGTGCTAAACTGCGTTCTCTCAAAGGGTCAATTAAAATTAATTTGCCTTTCAATTACCATAAAATTTATCATATTAACGTTACGAAATTGTTTATTGGCTAGGACTAAGAAAGGATAGAGAGAACAGGTCGGTATACCGATCGCTTGTTTGACCCTTTTGCGTATTAATTAAGGGTCGGCGAAAAGCGGGTACGGAATGCGATTAATTTCCGTTATGTTTGTTTCGTTTCGTAACGGCTTTTTAAAAATTCATTTTCAAACCTTTTTTTACAAACGTAAAGGCTTTTCTTAAAATGAGATTTGAATAATTCAGTAGCCGCTTTTGTGTCTCCGTGTATGTGTTGCGCTTCGGAAAATGATGACACATTTATATACGGGGGGACTCCTGAATTGGAACAGTTGAGGTTGACAATTTGTCAATGGGGAAGAGAAAATAAAGATAAAAAATGCTACGTTTATTGATTGATTTTTAACGAAAATATCTCGGACACACGCAATGAATGTTTGATTTTTACACAATTGATTTGTTTATTTTACCCACGCTATTGAAATTTCAACATTTATACATATTTATTCAATAAAAGAAAACTATAATACACTATACATATTGCATGTTGCTGCTATTTTTTATAAATTGTAATTATTAAACAATATAGATTGCGGATCAAAAGTGTCCTCTCTCTCTCTTATATTTTAGTACTGATTAATTTTTTTTTGGAAATATCGCAATCTTTAATAGAAACATAAATATTATATTTTGACGTAAATTTCATGCCCGTGACTTTCAAGATAGCGACTGGGCGCTATTTTCGAAAAATATTTAATAGTAAGGGAGATTACATAATACATCATTTCAAAGACCTTGCCAAATAGATTATTGTGTAAAAGTTTGAAAGTATTTGGAACCTTTGGAAAAAAATGGCGCTTTGTAGACTGATTAGCTTTTTGATATGTGCTGAAATATTTACGTAATAACAAACAAAACTTACTATTATAATGTATATAACTATAAAAAAAATTGTTCAAAGTGTACTTCTTGTTCTTGTAATAAAACAAAAATCTTATCGTGTAATAAAATAAAGGGAGGACCAAGGTAACTCTTAAGTCGCACTGTATTTATGGGGTATTCCTTTGATATAACTATTAACGATGTGAAGAACAAAATTTAAAAAATCATATTTGTACTTTCAATATTGGTGCGGGAGAGAGGGGACCGCGCGATGTCTTCCGCCCTTTGAGAATTAATGGCGATTATCAATAGGACCTCAACTGGAATAGGATATGGCCATAAATTAGATAACACATTCACGTTCATCACGTGAACGACCTACAGCGGTCTGCGAAAATGCTCACTTAACGTTATTATTAGGTATGAACTTATCAACTATTCATCATTTTATACGACATAAACAAATTCGACCCTAACCAGTCAAAGCGCTTACCGTTTTTTTCTCACTTTACACATTTTAATGTTTTTCATAGGAGGATAGTTCAAACATGAACCAGAATGTCGCTGTAACATTTTATTAAACTGTAATTAGGGCTTTTTAATGTCGTGTTTGAAATCTTTGCCAAATATCACTTGGTTGGGCACTATTGTTCACAAGAATGCCTTTGGCTCTGGAAAAAAAACTCCGTTTCGTACTTGAACCTTCCTCGTATGTTATTTTTGCCATATATATTTTGTCGTTTTGCAAAGGTTTAAGCAAAAAACCCCTGGGTAAGCCATCAAAACGATTTCCCTTAACTTTTGTACTCACGTGTTCGTTTTTTCTGAATACTAGTATAATATGTAGGTCGAGTGACAAATTAAAAAATCAAAATTTTATTCTTCCTGTACATATAAATGAAATTACCATTAATAACTGATTTTTTTTCGTAATACTAATCAATAATTAGTTAATTAAACATTGCAGATTCTACAGCCCTATATAAATCGTAAAGTAGATACCATTTAACTCTTTCTTTTTACTGGTAGATGCAAACAGAATGCGAATCATAAATTACTAATGTCGACTCAAACTAAAAGGTGCCCCACATGCGGCGTAAGTAACCACCAAAAAGCGTTATCAGCCAAGTGTCCCAACCATGTGTCAAGGCAAAAGGAATAGTTTTCTGGTGATGGTTTGCGCCAATTCTAATTCCAACACCCGTATCGTTTCTTTACCCAACCTTTGAATTGCTAACAATCTGCACAAATTGAATTTCTTTACTTTGATGTAGAACGCGAGCTTCATGAGTTACTTAGCAGCTTCCTCACTTCTGCACTTTTTATCTTGCTCTGGTTGATGACTGCCCAAACTCTTCCCCAAAAAAGTTGTAATGCGTGACAACACGTGTTGAAATGAGTAATATTTTTGCGAAAAAATGAAAGAATACTGACGTCCTTGTGAATGAAAAATTATAAGACTGAATACCGCAAAAGATGTAAAAACTCTCAGTTAAGTCGTAATTGGTAATATCCTTTCTCATTTTACACTTTATTCATGATAGTTAAAGTTTCTTTTAAAATAACCAACTATTTTAATTGTTTGTTTGTTTTTGTCCAAACAAAACATTACTGTCTGTTAATATTATTTACACTGAATACTTTAAAACACAAAATAAGTTTTGTTTACTTTTTCGCTTAGTACATTTTAAAATTTTCCAAAATATTTTAATATAAAACTTTGTGCATGAACTTATCTTAGAATTGGAATAATTAATTTTTAATGCATTTACCTGGACTCTTACTCTTAGAAACTTTTTGGAAAACTGCTAATGTAGTCGCAACAATGTCATAATGAAGACATACCTAAAAAAGAATGATAAAACAAAATTAAAAAAGTACTAAAATAAATTATATTAAAAATTTATTTAATACAATATAACTAAAAATCCTATAATTTTAAATAAAACCTTTAGGTAGTAAAGAGTTGTTCTCTCTCAACCCATTATCATATATCAGAAGAAAATTTTACAAGCATCGTTTGGTTTATGATCGATCAAGGACGGGAATTTTTTAAATATCTAAAAAAATATATAACTTAACGGGCGCGATTTTATTGAACAGCTTCAATTTATCATCGTTACCTTGTCAGAAATAAATCGATATAGTGGAAAACTCTATTATATTATTATTACTTGTCGATATTTTTGTTGATTGAAAGTGCCACGTAATTTATTGTTGCTTCTGCACCAAAGGAAAAAATATATTTTTCTAATTCAATATAATAAAATAAAATTTTATATAAAAAGAAAACAATATTCTTTTACTCTCATGAAAAACTGATAAAAACATATTTTCGAATCGCTTTTCCTACTTAGCAAAGTCTACCTCCAGTTATACTTATCTGATCCAACTTGAGGGGAAAAATTTCTGTTTTAACTTCCAGTTTAGTTTCTTCTATTACCTTTTTCGTTTATCCTCTTTACAACTGACTGAATAATCATGCGCTTTAAATTCTTTATCCTTTTATATCGCAATATTTCATGGTAAATTTGCTTTCGTGCACTTATTTTTTGCATTAGAACTTTCAAATATTCAAATAAAAAATTTATGTGTACATATACTCGTAGTAGGTATACATATTAGAAAAATAAATCGGTGAATTACCATATATTCAGAATAAAATTATATGAAAGATTAAATTTAGTTGAGATTTGGTTGCCATTTATAAAATGTTTGCTCATGTTGTAAAATAATATAAATTAATTTTTCTTAGCCAAATATTCAATTTTATGTATGCATCTCCAGCCGGGACCCAGGTACAATATGGATTTTAGTAGGAAACTTGGCAACAAACGTCGTTAATCAAGAAGAAGAGCTCAACTCGACTTATAGAAAATCATTTTACAGCGATAAAATGAATATTTTTTGTCTTAATGACGCAAACAATAATGTATGAAACGAAAATATTTTCACTTTTAACGAAGTCCTCTTCCAACTTAATGTTAGTGCACCAACGATATTTTAAGGTTTTTTTTGTACAAGCACACAATTATTTTTTATTTGAGAACAGGGTGTATCAAAAAATTTGAGATGGACAAAGTGCATGAGGCTNTTGAAATAAGAGTAAATGTAATGAAAATGTGAATGGTAAAAAATTATACAAATTGCTAAAATCTCTTTAAATAGGCCATTGAAAAAATCAGGCGAATAGGAATTTCACGTTTGCTAAAAGTTTCGATTTCCAACTCGAAAGCAGTTAAGACTATTTGCATAAGTTTGCCTGCTCGAAAGACACAATACGAAAAACCACAAAACGACAATGAAAAAAACAAAATAAAACGTTGAATTAGTGGCTGTTGTACCGCACACAAAACCTAAATGCCATGTAACCTAATTAGCAAATGTCGGATTACAAAAAATAACCAGTTTTCCAATATTTCGTATAAAATTGCATATACAACGGAGTACAATGTCGAAAATGAGATGGTTCGTGCAAATGGAGGCTTCTTTGTAGTCGAATATCCAAAAGATAGTGTCAGAGACGCCACATGCAGGAGGAGCACAGAAAAGGAAATTTTCCAACGTTAATGAGGCGGAACCGAGTAGGATCTCGTTTATACTCGAAATATTGTGAAAATTACTTTGTAACTTGATTATATTCCCCAAAAAACAACAAAATTTTCCATAATAAAAATGAACAACGGAGGAATATTAGTTTGACACACCCCTTTCGTTTATACGACTGCTTTTAAATGTTTTATCGGTGGGGAAAAAACAACCCCAAGGGGAGACAGGACCGCACGAAATATTTGTCCTTTGATTTATAGGTTCGATTTTCGAATCGAATCACCGGTTACTCGAAGATTTATTGGGTTTGATACAGACTAGTGGCGAATTTATTATATCATACGATTTTTCGCAATTTTTGCATAGACGATTTCACGCACCACGAACAAAATTTAAAAAATCATATTTGTACTTTCTGTATTGCTGCGGGGAAGAGAGGAACGCGATGTCTTCCCCCCTTTGGGAATTAATGGCGATTATCAATAGGACCTCAACTTGAATAGGGTACGGCTATAAATTAGGAAACACATTGTTTAGAAAGGCGCCATTGTTTGGCTGCGCTTGACACCCATTATTATTATCATTATTATTATTATTATTATTTCGTTAAGCTAACTTTTAAAATATGATCATATTTAGAAATTTTATGATTTTGCCGTAAAAATTTTTAACCAAAAATTTACTTTTTGAACTCAATTGAACTGAATAGTTGAATGGGATTTAAAAAAGGAATAAAAACTTACCATTTTTATTTTTCGTGTTTAACTTTTGAAACGAATCGGAATATTCGAATGCAAAAATACCCCAATATACTTCCGTTTTTATGTTAATTTCAAATACATTCCAATTTTAATGCAATTTATACCTAGACAGTAACACCTATGATGACTTAATTGTTGTGTTGGGCGAACAATATAAAATGAGTTTGGACACAAATACGTAACACAATCAAATTCCAAACATTTTAAAAAATTGTATGCTTTTTTCAGTGGCACATGTTTTCATCAACTTTTCATTTTTACAGTTTTTTTCTTCAATAGGACACCTAAAACGTGTAACTAACGTAAATGGTACAAATGGGAAACCGCGCAACTTTTAGAATTCCTTTCTTATAGCTTCCACTTCACCCCCAAATCCTTTCTTAAATTGAAACTGTATTCTCCCAAAATTTCCAGACAAACTCGCCCACTGGTTCAATAAAAATTCTCTCTAGTTGTTGGTTATTTACATAATTAATCAAGTTTAACCGATCGGTTGATTCCTTTCAAATCGTTCACGTAACGGATTATCGTTACGTTTTAATCTCCTTAATGTCTTTACCCACACAAGAAACTAGTCTTAGTTACACCCTGACACTTGTTTGTCTTAATAATATTAATTTCACAGGTAATGCGTTCTTCATACATATAACATTCAAGGAAAACACATTGGTAAGGTTGGTTAGTAATTACCAGTATTTAAGTGAAAAAAACAATAAGGAATCGCGTGTACGATACCGATTTGTGGCACTCGAAGTATTTTTAAACAAATATCAAGATACTGATCGAATGCGTGTTGATTTATGGATTCAGCTGGATGCATTTCAGTCACGAAACGTTAAAATAGTAGAAATATTACAGCTTAAGCATTAAATCGATGTAATGAGAAAATAACAAGGTTTTCCATTAAATGTTCCTTAAAAAAGTACCTAACCCGAGTTAATCAGGGTGCGTTCAAGCAAAAATATTTATTTTCTGCCCTGTTAAAAATCCACGCATAAAGAAAACATTTAAAATTTTAACGCAATGTAACAAACTTTTTAAAGGAGTTTTTTATATTCCTTTTAACCAATGAATTCTTACCAAGATTCAGAAAATTAAATATGTAGGGGAAGGTTGATTAAGTTGGACCGTCGCCTAATTTGGACCACTACGATAACTGAGGCCTTATAATGGTTCTAAATTATTTTGATACGTAAATTGCTTTATATAAAGATAATTGCATCAACCAATTCTGTGATTATGTAAAGCAATTGCCTATCAAAAAGATCCTGAACCATTATAGGGCTTCGGTTATCATAGTGGTCCAAATTAGGCGACGGTCCAATTTAGGTACCCTTCTCCTATAAAGTAGGACAAAAATGTCAGATTAACTAATAAGATAAAAGGAAATGGCCTAATACTACTGCAGCACTAAACCTCATTCAACATTCAAAATCAACAAGATTCAAGCTGCTAAAATTATGCAATTTGGCAAAAAAAATTAAAATTAAATCAACTAAATTTTTAATGGAAAACGTTTGTAGTTTTTAACAAAAAACAAGAAAAAATTATATTCATAAGAGCCACAATCGTTTGAATGAATCAAAGGAATACATTTTATTTGCAATTTTAATAAAAATAGAATAAATTTCCATTGTTCTGATTTGTGATTTTTCATGCAAATTTCTGGATTTGCTGGATTTTCTAACTTTTATTGTTCTGCGTGTGTCATATCCGTTCAAAGTACGCTACGTTTACTTTCATGTTCATTATTCACTTGCAGGAAAAAAAGTCAGTAATTATTTGTTCCATCCAAGAATGATTTATCTCCATCTTTTTCCAGAATTAAATGACTGAGCGGCCATCGTCATTTGTCACTGGGCTTCCGCCATTTTTCGTTGTTTTATCTTCTGAAGATCGAGTTCAGTATTTTTACACACACAAACGAGCAAAGTAGCACTGCTGTTTCTTTTTCTTACATAGACATGAGATCTGCAAGTCTTTTTGCAGGATTTAGAAAATGTAATAATAAGGGCAAACTTCCATTCTGACACATTCAGGGCTCCTCACACACATGAAGTTCATCTAATTTAACTGGCGCGCATTGTTTTACCTTAATTTAGCTCGACTCTTGCATAATAAGTTATCTTCACAGGGCGATAGAGAGAGGGAAAGAGAGGGCGCACACAGTGAACACAGACACGGGCAAAAGAGAGATTTTCACAAACAGAATGGAACGTTTTAAAACGGCACAAAGGGGATACAGATAGTAGAACTATTTCATTGTACGTTATTCGGAAATGCCTGAAACCCATCTTTAAAACGCTTTTATTGTCAAATCGTCAAGTGAAAGAAGACGAAATGGGAACGATTCCTGCCCGAAAGGGTCATTTTCTTGCTAATGCATTTGTTATAAAATATCATTTAAATATCTTTTTCTCAAACTAAACAGTAGAATTTGATTAGTTTTGTGAAATTTTTCATTCCCCCCCGATGTTTTGGCATTGGTCACTTTCATGTGTTAATAATTTTAGAAAAATATTTCTTTTTAATTCACTTAGATACTTTAGATAGAAATAAAAATAATAAAATGGGTGTTTCTAATGGCTATAAAAGCTTTTAAAGTAAAATATTGAGAAATGTATTAAGGCTGAAATAGTTGAAAATAGCATTTTAAACTGAAATAATCTTGAGATACGACGCTAAATCTGCGAATTTTCAAAATTACATGAATAGATAAAAAAATACAAAAAATTTACTAAATTCTAGTGTCTAAATCTATAAAATAGACTTCCAAGTGTGCGTTTTTAACAAAAAATGTTTTCCTAAAATTAACTAAAACTGAAATCCTATCTTTTAATTAAAAACAAGAACTCTACGATTATCAATGGTATGTTCTGGAGAATAATTCATTGCCTCTTAAAAGTAGTTCACATAAAGGCAGGTAAATCAGCACGTTTACTTCTTGACCGATTTTTCGGTCGGTCGTAAATTTGTCTCGTTGACAGGGCAAGGGGGCGCCACCGGGGCTCATGAACACGCGATAACAAAGATACTTTAACAGCGAATGAAAGGCATGAAAAAAATGGCTTTAAAAAAAAAAGAGACAGTCTATCAACACGCCGGACTGGCTGATTAAGAGCGTTAATTAAAATATGCACGATGCTTTTTTGCGACGTTTTTTATCCTTTTTCTATTTTCCTTTCATCGTGTTCGTTTAGAAGTGAATTTTTTAATTAAATTTAGAAAAAAAGTATATCACGCACTCTGTATTTTTTTATTATTAATTTTAAAACAACTTTGAAAAATAAAATGTTTTAGGGTTGAAAGTAAACTAAAAGGGTTTTAACGTGAAACGATGCAATGA